>CAUEEP010000455.1:0-123560 GCA_958450365.1 Mesorhabditis belari | reverse complement strand
TGTAGCTTACTTTAGCTTACTGTAAAAGGCTACTGTAGCAGGATGTAGCTTTACTTGTGTTCCACTGGAAGACTTTTCACATCCCTCAGCACTCTGCATATCCCACAATCCAACTTTTGCGTGCTTTTCAATTGCCTTGGATTTACTAATTAACTTTTTACTGAAACTTTTTCAACCTGAAAGACCTCCAGCCCCACTTTTGATATGGTTGTGTTCCCAGTCAAACGGTACATGAAAACCAGGCCTCAATCGCTCCAGGACGGAGGCGAGAATGGGAGTCGGATGGCTGAAAAAGAGGATATTTGTCAAAGCTGAAATCATAAGTTTAGAGAACTAGATTTGTATGAACCTAACAGATACAGAGTGCGTCCTTATTACCCGGACAAAGTTGTTGCACTTTGAATCGACCATTTTGTACCATTTTTTTCCTCACTTTTTCATGTTCTATTCTTTTAAATGTTTTAGTCCAAAAACAACGTTCGGCGGACAACCTTGGACTCTTGGTGTGCCCGCAGACACAGCCTAAAGAGTATAGGACTGGTGCAAGGTCAACTTCCCGAGTTTGTTTGCGGCAAATGAATGACCGGTCAACTCCGCAGATCTCAATGTGATGAACTTCTCCATTTGGACAATTTTAGAAGACAAGGTCTGCTCTCAAATTCACATCAGTTTGAAAAGTTTAAAGAAAGCTTTGATCTGAGCATGCAACGAAATCCCACAAAGCTACATTTTGGTTGCAGTTCAGGCTTAGCCTGAACGTCTTCAAACTGTTATCAAAGCTCAAGGAGGAAATATTGAGTAATTTTTTTTAAACTTGTTTTGTATATTAAAATAAATATTTATTTAAACTAAAATGTATGTTTGCATTTGCATAGAAAACCAAACCCTGCGTAAACCCTGCATAAAAACTCTTTCGTGGTTTATATGCCTAATTTTATTTGTCCGAGTAACTATGACGCACCCTGTATGTAGTGTAAGTCTATAAGATCTGGCTTGGACCCAGTCTCGGTTGGCCTGGACTCACAGTACTCACAAAGGAAAGACAACTGGCTGAGCCGACCAAATGCTATGCGACCTATACCATCGATGAACTTGATGCTGATTCCGAATACGTATTCCATTTTTGTTAAATGACAATCTACCAGTAGCTATAAGCGTTTAAAGTTTTGTTAGAACTCTGAAAATATGGTCATTTGGGTCTTAGCGGCCTCCTTGCGACCGAATTCAGTGGTACAGCAGTCAGTGGTACAGCGTTCGTTTTCATTGCTGTGATGGGAAGATGAAAAACTTGTAGTCTAACCTCACAAGAGAAGTCATCCATCTTCTTCGGATCCATATTGAAATAGATGGCCTCAGGCGCCAAACCAGTTTTCGTTTGATACATTGCATGACAACCCTCAGCTAATCCCTAAATATCACGAGTTGGAGAATAATTGAATAGTAGACTTGAGCAATGGTGAGATGTCTGCTAGGCATTCCATGTGCAACCCAAGTGCAAAGTGTCCCAGGTAGAAAACAAGTGAGGTGATCCTGGAAAGGTTTCTAATTCTTGAAACTTCTTATACTCACCATTCTTGTGGAGAAAAATGAGCCGAAGAAGAATTTCCCGAGCGGGTGAAGTTCTCCAACGAAGGGATTTTGCTTTGGTTCACTCAAACGCAGCAATTTCTCCTCCATCGAAGACATTGCAGCTTCGTAGTCAGAAATTAGCCTAAAACTTTTATATTCTTTATTGGAATAGTTTGCCGCTTCTACCCACCAATCTAGCCTTTTCCTGTCTGGATCCACTGTTTGAGTAAATACTGTAGGAACTGTCTGAACGACCACCAAATGAGGATCAATCCCTTATCTAAAACTATTTAATTGGTGACAAATCAACGAAAACCTCTAAACTGCGCCGTGTGCACATCGATGAATTGCAGACATAGCCCTCCGTTGCATCCATTCTCGTGAATCTGCTGGCTGGCTAGGAAAGCGGCTTTCTGAAAGTCAAAAGGTCGAGTAATACTATCTTTTGGGTACTTCAACGAATTACATTGCATGATTCAACAAAATGCGACTAACTTCAAATCTTTGTCACCGGTTATTCGGCTCAACTCGCGAAACTCAAGTTGTAGCGAACCGATGGCTTGCAAGACTCATCACTGCTTCGTCATATACACTTGAGGTGGTGCTAAAGGAAAAGCGAGACTAGAATCTTTATAAGATAATCTATAGGATAAAAGACAAAAAGAAATTCTTATATTATCTAATAATTTCTTGAATAGAAGACCGATCTCGAATAAAAGATCGCCTCGAATATAGGCTTTTTTCGAAGTATCACTTGTTTTCCATTTTGCTCTAGAATTACCGTATCCGAGATCAGAAAAGTAAGCCCAAAAGTGTAGTTTTTTTCGATGTGTTAACTCTTCAAAAGAAATTTGGTGAGCTTTTACATTGACTGGCTATCAAATGGAACAAGGACTTTCACGAAAGGCGGAAACACTCAACCACCAAAAATCAGGTTTCTTCAATGGATTATAAACACTTGAGAAAGCCTGCCAAACAAGCTAATCGAGAAATCTTTAAAAATTGTGGAATATCGAATGCATAGGATGGCAGCGAAGATGATCAAATTCTTTGTTTTCGCAATGGGGAAGCTGTTAAAAATGGTCATTTTGCGATATTGCGATACTGGATATTGCGCAATTGGAAAGAAAACTAGCAAAATTCTGGTATGAATTGACTCTGTTGAGGATAAAAACAATGGTTATGAGAGAGAAAGCGATTCGATTTCGAGCTTGCAGGCGTTTGAAGGTGTTCTAGATGATTTGGCTTTTACTTGAAAACAACTACGAATTAAGTAGTGATGAAGGGTAATTTTGCAACTTACAATTTATGTGATTTGTTCCTTTCTTGTTTTCTTTCTTGGGGTTATTTTGTTACAGATTGTGGTTGATAAATTTTGCCGTTAACATGTTATAATAAATTTTATAAAGAAAGCTAAATGTTGGTTATTTCTTGCAAATTTTCTTGAATGCAAAAAAATAGAAGACTGACTGGATTCGGAGATAAACGGTAAAGAGAAATATAAAGAAATTATGAAATAAAAGAAGAAAAAGACTTGGGAATCTTCATGAAAACAATTCCAAAATTGTCAAAAGCTCTTTAGCTCAACCTACCCGCTTCCAAATTCACATTGCTCCAAAGGAATCGGCGACTTTGAGCCAGTGAATGTCTTCAACAGTCGTCTTCCAAGATCTTCAGCTTTTCTAGCAAAAATCTAAACTATTTGATCTTGATTTTGATGTCTGATCTTAATTTGAATTGGATAAGGTAAGATAAAAACAGAATCAAGCTAAACCTGATTCCCAGTAAGGTGATAACTCGAAAGAAGGCCACCCAGAAAACGAATTGTCGTCCCGAAGAGATTCGTCGAATGATCTTTTATCAAATGTTAGCGAGTTCTCAATCCATTCTGCTCCATCCCGTACTTCTAAAATTTGAGAAACTCTATCAATTTTCATTTTAGTGAAACCTTGATCAAGTCCCATGATAATTGCTGTGTCAAATGCGTCAACGAGGGTCAATCCAGCACCGATCCAAGTGGAGTAACTTTTCGAGATTGGTCTGAGCTCATCTTGACCCCAAGCATATCTAGGTGGGAATTTTTAGCTATTAGAACCTGTATTGGATCTTGAATTGAATGCTGCATTGGATCTTGAATTGAATGTAAGCTTTACGGTGAGCTAACAATGAGTAGGTAGTACTCATTGAGTAACAATGAGTAGGTAGTAAAGCCATTCTACCCACTTTTTGTAGCCTGCCCACGCGTGCTGAAATGCTTTTACAACCGCCTCTTGACGAGCATTTTTGGGGCCTAAAAGGCAAGTTGAAAGTGAAATTGAAAAGACTAGGAAACCTTCAAAGATGGGTATTTTAGCAGCGCTATTGCTCTTTTGTCCATGATCGGGTAGGTTTATCTGAATGAAGAAATATGTAGAGATTACAATTGACCTAAGCAAACCTCAGTGATCCGATGTCGATCATCAAAGCGATTCCTATATTTCATTTGGATAAACAGCACGAAAACGGCAATCAAGACGAGTAATTCATAAAGCAGTAAACGATCCTTTTACCTAAAAAGCCGACAATCGTTTTTGGAATATTTTGGAACTTTTTGAAAGTGTTTTTGAAACGCAAGAAAACCAACTTTTTCTCCTTTTCCAGAAGTGCCGCAATTTCCGTCGAACCTTTTGAAAAATTAACATCTGCGTCAGTTTTAAATCCATAGCTGGTTGCAAATGATTGCAAGATTCTTGCTAATTTTATAAGTTGTCCAATCAATTTCTAACTTTTAAGCCTTTTTCCAATCGAATTTTGATTTGAAGCCAATAAGTTAGCAATAAAGAATTCGCATTGTCGCTAGAAATACAGCAATTCCGTAAAGAAGTGAAATTTTGGCCTGAAATCAATATTGAAAGCATCTTATCTGAAATGTTCATGTGTCTCTTCTGCTTTCCCGTGTTCCCCTTTTGCTCTCGGTGATAGCGTCACACTTGAGTAAGTTTGATTTTGGAAACAAGTCTAAACATATTTTATTGCATTTATGCTGTATAACAAGTTTTTTTAATACTTTTTAATCCAAATTTGACTTTTGTACTTTCAGTGGCTTAAAATGGGTAATTTGATCTAAACAAAAAGGTTTATTTTCATAGGACAAATGACTGTTCATGGTTGATCATTTTGATGGTGGTCCCAAATCTCCTTGATGCCATTGACACTAAAAGATTGATTGCAATATTAGCTTTGAAGCTAATACCTGATAGAAATTCCCGGCCACCAGAGTCATTCGATTTTGTTGAGCGTAAATGTTGGAGTGAAACGGTCTTCGACCGGCGAGTGTAGTGCTTTGGATCTGTAAAACAAGCAGGCCTTAAACAAATCGATCAATTTAGTAATGAATTCATGAAATTTAAAGTTGGAAAGTACTGCAGCAAGCTTTTTAAGCATTTGTGTCAACCTTGGTGCCAGGATTGATTCTTCCATTTTGTTTGTAGAGAAGATAAGTGTAACGGTGAAGTCCTAAAAAGTTAAAGTGAAAAGGAAACTGACAATACTGGTAAGAAATAAGCCACATTTATGGCCAAAAAAGTTGATCCAGCTTTTCATCATCTCACCAGTCCCACGTGCCGGTCCAGATGGCAAATATCCAACCACTTCGTCTCCTTGTGACACATTTGAATTGGGGATGTTCACTACCATCCAGTGAACAAACTCGCGGGAGGTTGGGTTGGCTCTTGATGGGCCATCCGGATCTAAAGCAGTCTAAGGTCTAAGCTAGTCTAAGGATCTAAGGTCATCAGGATTCAGTCAATTGGAATATGGTTAATACCGGAGTAATAAACTAAAGTAAGGAATGACAAAGAAAAGGATTGAACAGATTGAAAAGATTCAGAGGGGATTGAACCCTCAACCTTTTTGAATTTTGAATTGAATCCTCCGGGTAAATGCTCTAACCACTGAGCTATGTGGTAGCTTTTTGCTAGAGAAGAGAAGAAAGAGGAAATACAAAGAAGAAGAGTAAGAGAAGGAAATACTCGGCTCTTCACAACCAGTTTTTAGACTCCTTTCTTTCTTGCTTACTTACTTTCTTTCTTTCTTTCTCACCTGTGAAAATGAGAGTATACAAGGCATTTGGTTCAGATGCCCAGCTGACAATTGGTTGGTAAAAAACTTGTTGTTGAGTGAGTTCGTCTCCGAAATTCATCTAAAATAAAGATTTGATTCTTCTTTAAGTTCCCACTTCACGACAACTCAGCTAAAGAATGATAAACTTTAAAAAACAAACCTGCACTCCTCCTTGATACGTGACAGTGAGTGGATTTGGTGGTGGATTGGGAATAATATCGGGAACGAGTCCATCACTCACAAAGTTTCCAAGGTTACCGGCAAAAACACTAAAGTAGAAGTTCTTAGCTTAGAAGTTGAGTTAGAAGTTAAAAGTTAAAAGTTTCCAACAGGATTTGCTATAAAAGTGTCTTAACACAAGCTTCTGGATGTCTTTTTAGTGACTCATGTTCACTGCCAAAAATTAGTGTTAAAGAAAGCTAATGTTCATTGAAAGACAGTAAGAGAGTAACTTTTTCTCAAATTTAACTTTTGAAAATGTTTTACTTGGGAGAAACCCACTGTGAGACACAACAATTTTTTCAAAACAGCACCTGGGAGATAATATGAAGAAAATGTAGGCAAAAATGTGAATTTCTATCATTTCGCTGTCAATTTGAGCTGTAATAGCCTATGCTTGTCAAAAAAATGCGCTGCTTATAAAGCCCAGCAAATATTTCTAGGGTTTGTGTCTAAATCCTTATTGAACTACTCCACCTTTTTCTTTGGAAAGACTATAGGCCACTTCAAGTGACTTTTCGACTTTCTAAGCCTTTCTCTACACATAGAAATGAGTGTGAAAAATCACAGAATACTCATTTTAAAGGAAAACTCATATTTGAAAGCAGAAACCACAAGAAAAAAAAATTGTAAGCATTGTTAAAAACCTATAATTTGTCTGCCATCGTTCAATTTTGATGTTCCGTTTTCGATGAATTGTTTCTTTCCATTTATTTCACTTACCGTATTCTCTCTAATAGTTGCCCTGAGCGTTGCCTAAATTGCTCGAAATCTCGAAAACCCCTTATCAAAACCTATTGATGTGGGATCGGAAAATGTAGCTGACAATGAGATCTTGTGGGCGATTAGAGTGTTGAGCTTCTGCGAAAATTTCGAAACCGTGAAATAGTCATCAACTCGGCTCGGCGGGGTGTGCTACTATTAGAGATTACCATTAATTAGCTAAGAATTACATTTCTAATTTTTCTTTTTATCTTTGTTTTCTATCAACTATTTAAAAATAAAGTGTTTTATCAAAGGATTGCCATCAGAAATGAATTCATTTCAGCCTGGGAGCCACGATGGGAAATGTTTCTCCTATCGTCCTATCTATCACCGTTCTTTATCTGCAAAAGGAGCTCCCAGTTCTGATAAATGCTTTGTGTTCTTTTCTGTGAACAAATACCAATAAATCGCATTTTATTCAATCTTCTGAAAACACACAACTGCACATTATCTTTTTCTTTATTTCTGAATTGCTTCTTCAAAATCTCATATAAAAAGTTTTCCCAAAAACCCAGAATTTCGCCTGAAGCTGCAAGTATTTTGCTCTCTCGTCGCTCCTGAATAGACTATTAGATAAACGTGTTGAACATCAATGAACCTCAGCATGTGGAAACTGACAATCCTTCGTGAAGGTCGCTCTTCTCGTCCCTCAATGATATAATGAGTCTCTTCTCGTCCCTTGATTTCTCTCTGATTTTTGTTCCTGGAGTTCTCAAAAATTCAATTTATGCTTTTTTTCGACTCACTGTTGGTTCTGTGGGCTGAGATTTTGGTCTCTTTTTGGGTAATCTTAACGACCAAGCAAGTAGATAATGTATGTATGTATTGTAGATATAATGAGCTGTATATGTCTTTATAGTCAAAAACCGATTGTCAAATCCCATTTTCAGACGAAATTTGTTTGAGGAGATCATTGAGCTATGTACATATCACTACATTATACTCTTTCAACAAGTTTTCCTGCAAAATGGTCGACCATAGAACTAACGGTGAGAACAAAAAGAGAGAACAAAAATCAAAGACAAATCGACGAGTTGAGGGACGAGAAGAGCTACCTTCACGAAGGATTGCCAGTTTCCTCATGCTGATGTCAATTGATGTTCAACACGTTTATCTATTCAGGAGCGACGAGAGAGCAAAATACTTGCAGCTTCGGGCGGAATTCTGGGTCTTTTGAAAAACTTTTTATATGAGATTTTGAACAAACAATTCAGAAATAAAGAAAAAGATAATGTGCAGTTGTGTGTTTTCAAAAGATTGAATAAGATGCGATTTATTGGTATTTGTCCACAGAAAAGACAAAAAAAAGCATTTTTCAGAATTGAGAGCTCCTTTTGCAGATAAAACGAGACTGAGAACGATGAGAATATGCCACCCATTTCCCCTCGAGGCTCCAAAGCTGAAATAGTTCATTTCTGATGGAAATCCTTTCGTGAAACACTCTGCATTATTTGACAAAAACTCCTAAGATTGATCAAAATGTTTTGCTCAAGTTTAATTATGCATTGGAAATTGGAATAAATATTGATGATTTCACGATGATGAAATACATCATATTGATGATGAAATCTCACCAAAGTGGGGGGGTCCGAATTTGGGTGTCCAACCCCCCAATTCATGAAATCCACCGAACTTCCATCCGTCCATTCAAAAGCATTTTCTTTGTTCGGATTGCTCTGGATAAAGAAATTTTTATGTTTAGACATTGATATTTCGATTTTTTTTTCATTTTAAAACTTTTCTAGTTTCCCAATTGAAACCATTATTTCTCTCAAAGAACTATCAGTCAAACGAATCTCTTTTTACAAGGAACCTTCCGGAAATGGCTGAAAGAATCATTAGTTTCTATATATTTATTTATGTCTTTCAATAAGAAAAACTCAACCTTCAGTCCGATCCAGAACACAGAATCCGAATTAACATTTTTCGCTGAAATAAATATAGGTTGTTCTGGCTTATAAAGCATAAATTTCTACGAAAATCATGAATTTTCAGAATTGAATTATTTCGATTTCTTACCGAGTTTCTGAACAAAATCGATCTCTTCGTGACTGTGAATTGAGACTAAATGGCTCTTTCGACTCGCACAATATGCCTCGGCTTGAGCAAATCTCATATCTTGATCGATAACCTGAAGATGAAGATAATCCTGGTTCACAACATCCACCAAACCTTGTACCAAGAAGCGGTTTTTGCCAAATACGACCATCCATCCCGATAGAGATCCAAGAAATTTATGGTTTGATTTCTGAATTTCTTCGGAAAACATTAGTCCAGATCCTTTAGAGAAATACTCAATCTATTTCCTTAAAAAAACGCATAAATCTGCCCGCAACTTGATGATTTCGGTCGTTCTATTTTCCCCTTCAAATTCTCTAGAGAGGAATTGATTGGATTGAGTGAAATGGGTGTTTTGGGAGTCAAAAAAAATGTTTTTTCACGTCGCAGTCCACAAGAGATACCAAATAAACTCACATTTGGGTTTCAGGGTCAGAGTTCTTGCTCTGCAACGCGGCGATTTTCCCTTCGAGCTCTCCAATCTTAGCTTTTACGTCTCTTGCTTCCGTATTTTGAGTTCTTCTGAAAAAAGTTCGGATTTTTACTATATATTCAGCTTGTCAAAAAGAAAATTACAAAATTAGTACAATTGTGCTTGGAGATCGTCGTTCTTCCTTTTCGTCTCGGCGATTCTCCCCATTAAATTCGCCTCGATTTGAGCCATTTTTGCTGTCGATCGACTCATCTCGACGTCTTTGTCCTTCGTTTCGTTCCGCTCTCTTGCGCTGAATACGCAAATTACTCACTACTCAAAATCCAAAAAAGATGAGCTTGAATTCTTCAAGATTTCCGATTTCCCCACATTTCCCTCTCGAGTCCGCTGATTTTTCCTCGGGCCTCGACGAGTTTTTGTTGGGTTTGATTCCTGAAAAGTCAGACACTCAAGCCTATTTATTGTTTATTCTATCGATTTCGATCTTCTCCCAAAAAACCAACAGGTTTCTTTGACAAGATCCCAAGAGAACGTTTTCCGGACAATCCTTTTTACAGCTGAAATCTAAGATCATCGAAAAATCTATTTCTGACCAACTTCAAAGCACGACGATCACGAGACAGAATCTCATCTCGATCATTCCGAGATCTGAATGATTGACAACATAGCTATTTGAAGGAAAAAGAATACGTGAATTGATCCAATTGCTCGCTTTGTTGAATGGACGATGAAATTTGATGGAAAAGGAGGAGAATCGTGATGAATAGACTGACGCCCATCACACTCATTCTGCTGAATTGGTTGATTCGTTTTGAGTTCGGGGAAATGGGAAGAACAAATGGAGGGACGATCCGATACACAATTGTTTTTTTACGGAAAAGAGCTTTTGAGAGCTCTGAAATTGTTTAGGAAAGCGATTGACTCATTAAGCCGTTGAAAGGATCGCTTCGAATAGAACTTCGTGCAAAAAAAAATTAGCATTTGAGGGAAAAGAAAGCCGTCAGTTTGCGTGAAGTTGGTTGGTGAGTGAGAAAACGCGGAGTTATCAGGAGACTACTTTCGGGGAAGGTCAACTGAACCGACCGTTCCCATCAAACCGCCACAATTGTTCCTCAATCCCCGCGGGGGAAGCTATCTATCTCCCCCGGCGTAAACAATTTTTCCTAGAGCCTTTTTGACTTCCCCAACTTCAAAATTCAAAGCTCCTCGAGGTGTCATCATTGTTGATTGTTGTTTTGGTTGTTCTATGTTTTTTAAGTTGTTTTGTTTTAAAGCAGAACATTTTTATAAAAAGCATAGCTAAACAAAGCTTCTCTCAACGGAAACTGCGATATTCTCCATTGGCCGAAAACTGAAATGACCGAAATGACTGAAGAATTGCCTGAAAAGAGTGTCAAAGGCATAGAAGAACCGGCCACCTCCTTGAAGAAAATCGCCCAGCTCGAAGCCGATTTGTGGCTTTTTCGCCAAATCTTTGCTGGTATCAAAAAAAGTCTTTAATTTAATTTTGAGTTTTCTCGAAGAACAAGTGAATATTAAAGGAAAAGGCTACTAAATAAGCAGAATTAATGAGGAAATCAGCAAAATACGGATTTCTTACCAAATAAAGAGAAGACAGGGGAATGCCCGATTCGTTTAGTCATCGCTCGTCAACCAAAAACAATCAATATTCATTTCAGCGAAAACTGAAAACGAAAACTGCGACAAAATAACAATGATTTGGGGCAAGAAATAGAATGAGAACACTCGGATTTTCTCAATAATTTACCGAAATTCAGACTACCAGGATTAGAGAACTTTTATTAGTGGCTCTTCCCCACAGTATTGCCTTTTTCAGTCATTTTCGAAATAGCAGACTCTTTGTGAAAAGTAATTCGTTTGACTGATAGTTCTTTGATAGAACCTAAAGTCGATTCTCGTTGATCTCTATTATAAAGGTCTTGATTTTTCATTCTTCAAGCCAATTCTTGAACGCTTTGGTGACATTTTCTTGATTCTTGTCGAAGTTCCATCAACATTTGATGAGCCTTAAACAAATTCGAGTCTAGGCCCCTTTTCATTAAGACATTCGTTGCAGATTTCATTGAACAGATTTCATTGAATTCAAACCAGTAGAAGAATCGGTAGAAACCTCATCGTTACAAACAACTCCACCTAGAGCTTCGGACAACTTCTTCTCAATGATTTTGTTAAGCACAATAAAGTGAGAGGAAATGGATGTCAAGAAAAAGAATTCCGTGTTTTGATAAAAAGTGATCAGAGAGTCCAGAAGGATTCGTTCTTCATTCCGTGTCTTCTAGTGATGAATCGTGATTACCAGAAACTCGAAAAGTCTTATCAGAAGATCTCCCTCAAACTTGAAAGGCACATTTCAGATTGCAGATCCATTGGGTATTTGGCTGTGTTGAGTTGCATCCAACCTATACCGAAGCGATGAACCGCTTCTGAGGCTGGTCTCGATTTCAAAAGAAGCAACGGTTGGATGCAATCATTTCTTCGTCGACAGGGTAATCTGAATATTGGTAATTTATAGAGAAAATTCGAGTGTTCTCATTCTATTTCTTGCCCCAAATCATTGTTATTTTGTCGCAGTTTTCGTTTTCAGTTTTCGCTGAAATGAATATTGATTGTTTTTGGTTGACGAGCGATGACTAAACGAATCGGGCATTCCCCTCCTTTCTCTTTATTTGGTGACAAATCCGTATTTTGCCTGGCAACAAATCTCTTGTTTGATTTTCTTATCAATTCTGCTTATTTAGTAGCCTTTTCCTTTGATTTTCACTTGTTCTTCGAGAAAATTCAAAATTAAATTAAAGACTGTTTTTGATACCAGCAAAGATTTGGCGAAAAATCCACAAATCGGCTTCGAGTTGCGCGATTTTCTTCAACGAGATGGCCGGTTCTTCTATGCGTTTGAACTTTTTTCAGGCAATTCTTCAGTCATTTCGGGCATTTCTGGAGATTTGGAACAAGAAGAGATGCTCTGAAGACATCGAGGAGGGAAAGGAAGATTCCAGAGATTCTACAACCAACCTCATCATCCTGATGCCTCGGTGTCTCAAGATTTTTGTGATCTCCTTTCTTTGTCTCGAGTTCGATTTGAGAAATTTGCTCTGAGAAAACTACTCATCATCCGAATCAACATCACTCAAGTTCAAAATCGCTCCCAATTCTCTGTCTCTGTGCTCTGTGTCCAGAGATTCTACAACCAACCTCATCATCCTGATGCCTCGGTGTCTCAAGATTTTTGTGATTTTTTTTCTTTGTCTCGAGTTCGATCTGAGAAATTTGATCTGAGAAAGCTACTCCTCATCCGAACTAACATCACTCAAGTTCAAAATCTCTCCAAATTTCCCACTCATTGCTTCTCAGTCTCAGTGCCCTCGATAAATTTCCTGATCATGATGCTGGTTCCAGGAGGCAAAGTGGGGATCTCTGGTTCGAGTCTGGTAGCTGATTGTCTTTTTTTCTTTTTATAGATTTTAATGCCCTGAGCAGTCTCCGTATAAGAGAAGTTTTGTTTAGTTGTGCTTTTTTATCAAAATGTTCTGCTTTAAAACAAAAACAAATTTAAAAACAACAAACAAAACAACAATCAACAATGATCACATCTCGAGGAGCTTTGAATTTCAGGAAAAATTGTTTACGAAAAATTGGCTCTAGGAAAAATTGTTTACGCCGGGAAGAGATAGATAGCTTCCCCCGCGGGGATTGAGGAACAATTGTGGCAATTTGATGGGAACGGTCGGTTCAGTTGACCTTCCCCGAAAGTAGTCTCCTCATAACTCCGCGTTTTCTCACTCACCAACTTCACACGAAGTGACGGCTTTCTTTTTCCCGAAATGCTACTTTTTTTGCCCGAAGTTCTGTTCGAAGCGATTCTTTCAACGGCTTAATGAGTCAATCGCTTTCCTAAACAATTTCAGAGCTCTCAAAAGCTCAAAACAATTGTTTATCGCATCGTCACCTCATTTGTTCTTCACATTTCCCTCAGAACTAATCAACCAATTCAGCGGAATGGGTGTAATCGCCGTCCGTCTATTCATCACGATTCTCCTCCTTTTCCATCAAATTTCATCGTCCATTCAACAAAGCGGTCAAGTGGATCAATTCACGTATTCTTTTCCCTTCAAATAGCTATGTTGTCAACCATTCAGACCTCCGAATGATCGAGGTGAGATTCTGTCTCGTGATCGTCGTACTTTGAAGTTGGTCAGAAATAGATTTTTCGATGATCTTAGATTTCAGCTGTAAAAAGGATTGTCCGGAAACCGTTCTCTTGGGATCTTGTCAAAGAAATCTGTTGGTTTTTTGGGAGAAGAGCGAAATTGATAGTATAAACAAGAAATAGGCTTGAGCGTCTCAATGACAAGACGTTTCAGGAATCAAACCCAACAAAAACTCGTCGAGGCCCGAGGAAAAATCAGCGGACTCGAGAGGGAAATGTGGGGGAAATCAAAAATCTTGAAGAACTCAAGCTCACCTTTTTTGGATTTTGAGTAGTGAGTAATTTGCGTATTCAGCGCAAGAGAGCGGAACGAAACGAAGGACAAAGACGTCGAGATGAGTCGATCGACAGCAAAAATGGCTCAAATCGAGGCGAATTTAATGGGGAGAATCGCCGAGATGAAAAGGAAGAACGACGATCTCGAAGCACAATTGTACTAATTTTGTAGTTTTCTTTTTTGACAAGCTCACTTATAATAAACATCCGAACTTTTTTCAGAAGAACTCAAAATACGGAAGTGAGAGACGGGAAAGCCAGGATTGGAGAGCTCGAAGGGAAAATCAACGCATTGCAGAGCAAGAACTCTGACCCGGAAACCCAAATGTGAGTCTATTTGGTATCTCTTGTGGACTGCGACTTGAGAAAACATTTTTTTTTGACTCCCAAAACACCCATTTCACCCAATCCAATCAATTCCTCTCTAGAGAATTTGAAGGGGAAAATAGAACGACCGAAATCATCAAGTTGCGGGCAGCTTTATGCGTTTAAGGAAATAGATTGAGTATTTGTCTAAAGGATCTGGACTAATGTTTTCCGAAGAAATTCAGAAATCGAACCATGAATTTCTTGGATCTGTATCGGGATGGATGGTCGTATTTGGCAAAAACCGCTTCTTGGTACAAGGTTTGGTGGATCTTGTGAACCAGGATTATCTTCATCTTCAGGTTATCGATCAAGATATGAGATTTGCTCAAGCCGAGGCATATTGTGCGAGTCGAAAGAGCCATTTAGTCTCAATTCACAGTCAGGAAGAGAACGATTTTGTTGAGAAACTTGGTAAGAAATCGAGATGATTCAATTTGGAAGATTCATGATTTTCGTAGAAATTTATGCTTTATAAGCCAAAACAACTTAGATTTATTTCAGCGAAAGCTGTTAATTCGAATTATGTGTTCTGGATCGGACTGAAGGTTGAATTTTTCTTATTGAAAGACATAAATCAATATATAGAAACTAATGAATCTTTCAGCCATTTCCGGAAGGCTCTGTGAAAAAAAATGATTCGTTTGGCTAATAGTTCCTTGATTGAAATAATGGTTTCAATTGGGTAACTAGAAGAATTTCAGGGGGAAAAAGGAAAATCGGATCAAAATATCAATCTCTAAACATAAGAATTTTTTTATTCAGAGAAATCCAAACAAAGGAGATGCTTTTGAATGGACGGATGGAAGTTCGGTGAATTTCACGAATTGGAATGAAAGACGCTCGAATTCGGACACCCACGCTTTTGTGAGATTTTCGACTTGAAATCATTAATATTTATTCCAATTCCCAATGCACAAAATTTTTCGATCAATCCGAGGAAATTTCTTTTGTGAAATAACGCAGAGTGTTTCACCAAATGATTTCCATCAGAAATGAACACATTTCAGCTTGATCGCTACGAGGGGAAATGGGTGGCATATTCTCATCCCTCTCAGCCTCGTTTTATCTGCAAAAGGAGCTCTTAATTCTGATAGATGTCTTGTGTTCTTTTCTTCGGACAAATACCAATAAATTCAATTTTATTCAATCATCTGAAAACACACAACTGTACATTATCTTTTGCTTTATTTCTGAGTTGTTTCTTCAAAATCTCATATAAAAAGTCCTCCCAAAAACCCAGAATTCCGCCTGAAGCTGCAAGTATTTTGCTCTCTCGTCGCTCCTGAATAGACTATTAGATAAACGTGTTGAACATCAATGAACCTCAGCATGTGGAAACTTACCATTCTTCGTGAAGGTCGCTCTTCTCGTCCCTCAACTCGTCGATTTGCCTTTGATTTTTGTTCTCTCTTTTTGTTCTCACTGTTAGTTCTATAGGCGGAGATTTCGGTCTCTTTTTAATCTCAATGGTGAAACAAGTAGATAATGTATGTATGTATTGTAGATATAATGAGCTGCATAGGTCCTAGCCGATGAAGGATTTCAGCCGAAGAAGTCTCAAAAATGAAATCTTGAGTTATCCTTTGCAATGCCCACAAAACGACGAACTTTGTGAAATGATCCTGGTAGACCATCAAAAACTTGAATTCTCCATCGGAAACGGATTGAGGGTCGACTAAATCCGTGTCTTTGACGAATGACGAAAAGCGGCCTTTTATGGCCTTTTATAGTTTTAGTATGATAAAATGCACACTCTTTAGAATGCGTTTTTAGCTTTTAAGCGCCTTTTAGAGAGCTTGAGTTTGTGGTGTTGACTTGAGTCAATACATAACTCAAGATTTCATTTTTGAGACTTAATCGGCTAGCCGAAGAAGTCTGAGACTTTTTCGGCTGAAATCCTTCATCGGCTACGACATATATATCTTTATAGTCAAAAGCGAATGAAAGCCCATTTTCAGACGAAATTGGTTCGACGAAATCATTTAGGTATGTACATATTAGTGATATTGTACATTATACTCTCTCAACAACTCTGTTCCATTCACAGACAAACCTGACTAATTGATTTTAACTTTTAAGATCTCTTTTCAATCCAAGCAGTCCCTATTAGTCCAAATTAACTAGAATAACGGCATAGATCGAAATCTCGGCGTCCCATGGTTGGATCGAGAGGCGATCACTTTGTTAACATTTTGCAGATTAGCTCAAGTGCCTAAAGATTAGGAACAACTCTAAATAGAGCAAAGTTTTGATGGAGATCACAAAAGAGAGAAACCCGTGTGGGTTTGAATGGGAACTTTATTATTCTGAGCAAGATCATCAATCACTTTCTTTAGAAGTCGCCATTCTTGAAGTATTCCGAATCGACGCTGTGCTCGCCGTGTTTGTGCGATTCGATTTGATATCTGCATGTTGCCAGTGGGCCAAGAACGGGGAACGCGCTCGGAACGCATTTCTACTAGTTTATCTCTGTCGTGTCAACCCACTTGAATCCGGAAGCTCGGAACTGATTTTCTCCGGCACCCACTTCGAAATGATGCTAAATGGTTTGAGTCTGATCTAGATAGATTCTCTCCCAACCTTCACAAAAACCGAGTTTTGGGGATTATCCTTCAGTGTTTGGCGAACTCTGGCTTTCATCCTCGCGCCGGGTCCTTGATTTAACTGATGTCAAAATGAGCATGTCAAGATTAATTTCACTGACCGGTCCATCTTGGGAGAAAATGTTGTGGACCTTTCCGGAGCCTCATTCGGCTCTCGGTCGAATGTGACCCATTTGATCGCCGGGACGTTTGTCCGAATACAACAGATCTCGAGTGGATCTAAATTTGATATGGTTGCTGCTACGTACAACTTATATGTATGTTTGGATCCTACGATCTCCAGACTTCCACGGGTCTCCGAACCAGCCAGCGGGCAAAGCGAACGATAGTGTGCTTTTTCCCCTGGTTAAAAGAATTCAATAAACTAAGAGTTCAATAATCAGGTGTTGAAGTAAACAAAAGCCCTGATCAGCTGGTCGGAGGATAACCTAGAGAGTTCGAGAAGGAAAGATAAAAAAGGTTGCAAAGACTTTTGCACCAACCTTATTTGTAATTTGCCTAAGAGCTGCGACTTCAGTTGCCTGCTTATAGTCGCCTGCCTATTTTGAGCCTGAGCTAGGCTACATAGCTTACTACATAGCTACATAGCTTACTTCTACATTTCTATATAGAAATTACTTTGAAACCTACACTTCTTCTTAAGACCGACGACCATCACACCCATTCTGCTGAATTGTTGGATTAGTTTTGAATTCGGGGAAATGGGAAGAACGAATGGAGGGACGATCCGATAAACAATTGTTTTTTAAAAAGAGCTTTTGAGAGCTCTGAAATTGTTTAGAAAAGCGATTGACTCATTAAGCCGTCGAATAGAACTTCGAATAAAAAAGTGGCCTTTCAGGAAAAAGAAAACCGCCAGTTCGTCTGAAATTGGTGAATGAAAAAAACGCGGAGGTTGAACAAAAATGTGGGTATTTTCATGTGTGTTCCCCAGACTTCGCAAAACTTCATTCAATGTTCTTTAATTCCGCCGGTCAGGGATCGAGAAGTTATCCAGAGATTTCTGGGTTATTTTTGCATGGTTTTCTTGGTGATGATTGGTAGCGAATACTCATCTCATTTCGGAAAGTCGTTGTAGGGAACAATCGAAGAATGGCTCGTTTGGAGGGATCGATATATCTGACCAAGACTGCTTCTTTTCGTGGGCCGAGGCCAAACGGACTGAAGATGGCAACAAAGGTGAGGGCCCAGAGTGATGACCATGCAATTGCTCGGCGAGATGAGGAGCGCCGGAAATTGCAAATATTCACAATCTGATATCAAGGAAGATTCATTCCTAATCAGTGCAGTCCTGGGTGATTCGGAGGTTGGCGATCTCAGTTATATTTTCAGATAAAAAGGGCATCCATTCTCTGCGTGGAAGATGGCAAAGAGTCATTGATAATGATGGCGAATATCTTTTGGATTGAGGTTCTGTATCAGGATTTTTATCATAAATATTGTTTATGGTTCCAACGAAAGTTCCATCTGCACCAACCTAATAATTTGCTACTTTTCTTGGTTGACTGAGTATTTAGCCCTTTTTTTGATTTCTTACGTCATTTTTGGACACATCAATTTCCTTTACGAACTCCAAATGAGAAGAGGGCTCTCCAATTCCAAATCTCGTCACCATTTTGTAGACTTCATTTGTTCTCCCATAAAGACCGCATTTCCGTATTTTTTGCTCCACGAAACAGTTTTTTGAATCAAATTTCTTAATCAACTTTTGAACTATGATGTTATTATTTGTTATTATTATTTATTATTTATTTGTTATCATGATTATTTATTTATAAGTTTTTTCGTCTTTTTAGAGTTAGAAATATTCTCTCAATTTTACCACCCTCAAAACACAAACTCTCAATTCGATTTCTTTCTAGCGTTCATTCTTTTTTGTTGATTGTTCGATGGTTCTAATGCTTTCTTTTTAGGAAATGACGGTGTTTGAATCGCTCAATTGCATTCTCTGCAAGCAACCGTGTATGTTTTTGCTTTTTAGTAATGGATTTCGAAATAATCTAGATTTTAAAGCGTAAATAAAGTGGGGTTTTGTTTTATCGCCAAGACGAGAAGAGCGACCTTCACGAAGAATTGTCAGTTTCCTCATGCTGATGTCCATTGATGTTCAACAGGTTTATCTAATAGTCTATTCAGGAGCGACGAGAGAGCAAAATATTTGCAGCTTCAGGCGGAATTCTGGGTTTTTGGAAAAACTTTTTATATGGGAATTTGAAGAAACAATTCAGAAATAAAGAAAAAGATAATGTGCAGTTGCGTGTTTTCAGAAGAATGAATAGAATGGGATTTATTGGTTTTTGAACAAAGAACACAAGACATTGATCAGAACTGAAAGTTTCTTTTGCAGATAAAACGATACTGATTGATAGGAAAATAGGCCACCCATTTCCCATCGCCGCTCCCAAGCTGAAATGAGTCAATTTCTGCTGGAAATCTTTTGATCAAACACTTTGCGTAATTTCACAAAAAGAAATTTCCTCGGATTGATCGAAATATTTTTAGATTAATTATGCATTGGAAATTGGAACAAATTTCGATGATTTCACGCTGAAAATCTCACATAAGCGTGGGTGTTCGAATCCGGCTCTCCAACCGCCCAATTCGTGAAATCCACCGAACTTCCATCCGTCCATTCAAAAGTATTTCCTTCGTTCGGATCTCTCTGAATAAAGAATTTTAATTTTTCACCGTTGATCTTTTTTCAATTCAAATTAGATTTCTATCAGTTTCTATCATTTCAGATTTCCGTCAAAGAACTATCAGTCCAAGGGATCATTTTTTCACAGAGAGCCTTCCGAAAATAGCTGAAAATTCATTACTTTCTAGCTATTTATTTATGTCTTTCAATAAGAAAAATTTAACCTTCATTCCGATCTGGTACGACCGACTCGAATCAACAGTTCCCGCTGAAATAAATTTCGGTTATTTTTGGTTTATGAGGCGTGAATTTCTACGAAAATCATGAATTTTCAGAATTGAATCATTTCGATTTCTTACCGAGAGTCCAAACAAAATCGTGCTCTTCCTGACTGTGAATGGAGACTAGATGGCTCCTTCGACTCGCACAGTGTGCCTCGGCTTTATCGAATGACATTCCTTGTTCTATCACCTTGAAATGAAGATAATCCCGGTTCACAACATCCACCAAACCTTGTACCACGAAGCGGTTTTTGCCAAATACGACCATCCATCCCGATACAGATCCAAAAAAGTCATCGTTCGATCTCTGAATTTCTTCGGAAAACATTCGTCCAGATCCTCTAGACAAATACTCAATCTATTTCCTTAAAAAACGCATAAATCTGCTCGCAACCTTTTGATTTCGGCCCTTTTTTTTTCTCTTTTAAATTGTAAAGAGGGGAGTTGATTGGATTCAGTGGAGTGGTTGTCTTGGGAATGAAAAAAACTGTTTTTTCAGGTCCCAGTCGGCAAGGGATACCAAATAAACTCACATTTGGGTTTCGAAGTCAGAGTTTTCGGTCTGCGACGCGTTGATTTTCCTTTCGAGCTCTCCAATCTTGGCTTTTCCGTCTCTTGCTTCCGTATTCTGAGTTCTTCTGAAAAAAGTTCGGATCTTAACTATATATTGAGCTTGTCAAAAAGAAGCTTTTTACAGCTGAAATCTAAGATCATCGAAAAGTCTCTTTGGCGACCAACTTCAAAGTACGACGATCACGAGACAGAATCTCATCTCGATCATTCGGAGATCTGAATGATTGACAACATAGCTATTTGGAGCGAAAAGAATACGTGAATTGATCCAATTGCTCGCTTTGTTGAATGGACGATGAAATTTGATGGAAAAGGAGGAGAATCGTGATGAATAGATGGACGGCCATCACACCCATTCCGCTGAATTGGTTGATTAGTTTTGAATTCGGGGAAGTGGGAAGAACGAATGGAGGGACGATCCGATAAACAATTGTTGTTTAAAAAGAGCTTTCGAGAGCTCTGAAATTGTTTAGGAAAGCGATTGACTCATTAAGCCGTTGAAAGGATCGCTTCGAATAGAACTTCGTGTAAAAAAAGTAGCATTTCGGTAAAAAAGAAAGCCGTCAGTTCGTGTGAAGCTGGTGAGTGAGAAAACGCGGAGTTATCAGGTGACTACTTTCGGGGAAGGTCAACTGAGCCGACCGTTCCCATCAAATCGCCACAATTGTTCCTCGATCCCCGCGGGGGAAGCTATCTATCTCCCCCCGGCGTAAACAATTTTTCCTAGGGCCTTTTTTGACTTCTTCAACTTCAAAATTCATAGCTGCTCGAGATCATTGTTGATTGTTGTTTTGGTTGTTCTATGTTTTTCAAGTGGTTTTGTGTTAAAGCAGAGCATTGTTGCAAAAAGCATAGCTAAACAAAACTTCTCTAAAACGGAAACTGCTCAAGGCATTAAGATCTATAAAAAGAAAAAAGAGAATCAGCTACCAGATTCGAACCTAAGAGCCCCCGCTTTGCCTCCCGGAACCAGCATGATCAGGAAATTTATCGAGGGCACTGGGAAGCAGAAATTTGGAGAGATTTTGAACTTGAGTGCTGTCAGTTCGGATGATGAGTAGCTTTCTCAGATCAAATTTCTCAAATCGAGCTCGAGACAAAGAAAGAAGATCACGAAAATCTTGAGACATTGAGGCATCAGGATGATGAGGTTGGTTGTAGAATCTCTGGAATCTTCCTTTCCCTCCTCGCTGTCTTCAGAGCATCTCTCCTTTTTCCAAATCTCCAGAAAAGCCCGAAATGACTGAAGAATTGGCTGAAAAAAGTGTCAAACGCATAGAAGAACCAGCCATCTCGTTGAAGAAAATCGCCCAGCTCGAAGCGGATTTGTGGATTTTTCACCAAATCTTTGCTTCTATCAAAAACAGTCTTTAATTTAATTTTGAATTTTCTCGAAGCATAAGTGAAAATTAAAGGAGAAGGTTACTAAATAAGCAGAATTGATGAGAAAATCAAACAAGAGATTTGTTGCCAGGCAAAATACGGATTTCTTACCAAATAAAGAGAAAGGAGGGGAATGCCCGATTCGTTTAGTCATCGCTCGTCAACCAAAAACAATCAATCTTCATTGCAGCGAAAACTAAAAACGAAAACTGCTACAAAACAATAATGATTTGAGGCAAGAAATGGAATGAGAACACCCGGATTTCCTCAATAATTTACCTATATTCTTGAACGCTTTGGTGGCATTTTCTTGATTCTTGTCGAAGTTCCATCAACATTTGATGAGCCTTAAACAAATTCGTGCTCTGCTTCTGCTGCTTCCCTGTTACTATCGCGGTTTTCTCTGTTTGCCTGCCATTACTTTCCCAGAAACACAAGTTAAAAATTCCCATTATTTTCCCGCCAACCTATTATTGATTAGCTAAGATTTAAATTTCTGATTTTTCTTTTTATCTTTGTTTTCTATCCACTATTTAAACATAAAACTTTATTGAGATATAATATTAGTTTGAGATATCACAGTTCAATATCACAATTCTATTTTGCCGTTTCAATGACCTTTTGATGGATGAACAGTCACGGTGATCGAATTTTTGGTCTTTACCGGCTTTTCTTTCGGTTTTCGGAGGAAAAGTGCGGTGATTAGACTGAAATGAGAAAATTTCTACTACAAGTTTCTAACATCCCAGTTGAGAAATAGATTCGAAACGTTTCCAACGAAATAGAAACCAATAGTGTAAGTGAAAGTAACCAGAGAACTGATGATCATCTAAAGATCATGATGATCAAGAGAAGTAAAGTCTTCACCAACTTGTGTCATCAACAAGATTTCTGCTCGGCTGGCGTGGCCGCTGTGTTTTAGCTAAAAGTGCTTTGAATCAAAAATTGCATTGCCAGTTTTCTGGTGCAGTTGGCTTGGTTTTGCCTCAATCGTGCCTGTCTATGATCTTGATTGCTTTCCTATTCCAACCTGGCCTCAGCCTGCCTGGCATTGATTGCAAAGATGTTCTAGCCGGGTTCTAAAACCCACATCCTGACCTTATTGCAGGCCCTACAAAGATTTCTGAGTTTCCAGGAACTGACTTCTGGCAAGTTTAGCATTGCTTGGTCTAGTTTAGCTTCCTGTCAGCCTCCTTAGCACGAGGAGGCAAAGATGAGCAGATGGCTTTCTGTAAGTTTTGGGTTTTTGAGTTTGGGTTTTGAGACTCTTCAAATCACTCACTCATGGACTACCGGGTCCTTCTTGTATCGAGTTGTATCCTTCTTTGCCAGTGTATTTTGATCTAGAAAGCAATGAACTACTATTTCTTGTTGTCTGTTTGACACTACACATATTGATCGTGATTCTGTCGATATCCAGGATCGCTGTGCCGTTGCTGTGCCGTCTTGGTTGGACGTTGATCGGCGTCTTGTACTCACTCAACATTCTCAGATTGGCTTTTATAGGCATTAAGACACTAACTGCCGATGATAAATTCCCTTATCCGGAATGGGCAATTGGAAGGGTTTTGGCTGACTGAAATTGGGTGTTTTGAGTGACTTCAATTGACTAAACACCTGGGCTCTCTTTCGAGTCTTGGAACTTTGGCCGGACGATTCACCCTACCTCGCGGCACACTGATTCCGTCACCGCCACTGAAAAATCTCTTATTGGGAGCCCAATATATGTAACTCTAGGTCTACCGTAATCCCTCAACGAGATGGGAAAAGGCCAGTAGACAGAGAGTCTGGAATTCGGTTTTAGTTACAGGATTCATTACAGGATTCTAGTAGGGTTCGGGCCAAAGTCTGCACTCTACAGGACTAGAAAAACGTTTCAGTTGAAGCTGCCTCTTTTCAATTTCATTTCAGAGTCGCGTCTTTGGCAATTTCATCTACGCGGCAAATGGTGAATTGAATGATTTACCACCGCCTTCAGAGCCAACAGTGCGTCGAAAAAAAGCATCAATCGAACTATTGAGAACTTCAGGAACAAAAACCAAAGATAAATCGACGAGTTGAGGGACGAGAAGAGCGACCTTCACGAAGAATTGTCAGTTTCCCCATGCTGATGTCCATTCATGTTCAGACGTTTATCTAATAGTCTATTCAGGAGCGACGAGAGAGCAAAATACTTGCAGCTTCAGGCGGTATTCTGGGCTTTTGGCAAAACGTTTTATAAGAGATTTTGAAGAAACAATTCAGAAATAAAGAAAAAGATAATGTGAAGTTTTGTTTTTTTAGATGATTCAATAAAATGGGATTTATTGGTATTTGTCCACATAAAGGAAAGGAACATAAAGCATTTCTCAGAATTGAGAGCTCGTTTTGCAGATAAAAAGTATCTGATAGGTAGGAGGCCAGACCCCCCATTTCCCATCGTGGCTCCCAAGCTGAAACGTATTCATTTCTGATGGAAATCCTTTGATAAAACATCAGAGCTATTTCACAGAAAGAAATCTCCTAAGGTTGATCCAAATATTTTGCATAGGAAATTGGAATAAATATTGATGATTTCACTTTGAAAATCTCACAAAAGCGTGGGTGTCCGAACCCGGGTGTCCCGATCTTTCATCCCAATTCGTGAAATCCACCGAACTTCCATCCGTCCATTCCAAAGCATTTCCTTTGTTCGGATTTCTCTGAATAAAGAAATTTTTATGTTTCAATGTTGATGTGCAATCAAAGATTTTTCCATTTGAAAACTATGCTAGTTTTTCAATCAGGTTTCTATTCTATTCAAATCAGGTTTCTATCAGTCTCTATCATTTCAGATTTCCATCAAGGAACTATCAGTCAAACGAATCTTTTTTCACAAAAAGCCTTTCTAAAATGCCTGAAAGAATGATTACTTTCTTTTTATTCATTACTTTCAATGAGTAAAATTCAACCTTCAGTCCGATCCAGAACGACCATCCATCATCCAGATCAACATTTTCTGCTCAAATAAATATCGGTTGTTTTTGGTTTATAAAGCAGTAATCTCCACGAAAATCATGAATTTTCAGAATTGAATCATTTCGATTTCTTACCGAGTCTCAAAACAAAATCGTGCTCTTCCTGACTGTGAATTGAGACTAAATGGCTCTTTCGACTCACACAATATGCCTCGGCTTCATCAAATGTCATTTCTTTCTTGAAGGCCTTGAGATGAAGATAATCCTGGTTCACAACATGCACCAAACCTTGTACCAAGAAGCAGTTTTTGCCAAATACGACCATCGATCCCGATACAGATCCAAGAGATTTATGGTTCGATTTCTGAATTTCTTTGGAAAACATTAGTCCAGATTCTTTAGACAAATACCCTATCCCTTTCCTTAAAAAAACTCACAAATCTGCCTGCAACTTCACCATTTCGGCCGTTTTGTTTTCCCTTTCAAATTTTCTAGAGAGGAATTGATTGGAATGGATGTTTTGGGAATGAAAAAACTGTTTTCTTAAGTCTCAAGTCTCTACTTAGTGCCTTTCTAGTTCCTATTTAGTTCCTTTAAAGTTCCTTTACAATTGTGCTTCGAGATCGTCGTTCTTCCTTTTCAGCTCGGCGACTTTCCTTTCCAAATCTCGATTGCTCTCCCTTCCATCAACCAAACCAGAGTCCAACTTTGCGTTTTTCCCCATTAAGTTCGCCTCGATTTGAGCCATTTTTGCTGTCAATCGACTCATCTCGACGTCTTTTTCCTTCGTTTCGTTTCGCTTTCTTGCGCTGAATTACTCAAATTACTCACTACTTAAAAATACAAAAAAGATGAGCTTGAATTCTTCAAGTTTTCTTGATTTCACTCACATTTCCCTCTCGAGTCCGCTGATTTTTCCCCGGGCCTCGACGAGTTCTTGTTGGGTTTGATTCCTGAAAAGTCTTGTCATTGGGACACTCAAGTCTATTTCTTGTTCATTCTATCAAATTCGCTCTATTGATTGGCTTGGTTGAAAACATAGCTATTTGAAGGGAAAAGAATACGTGAATTGATCCAATTGCTCGCTTTGTTGAATGGACGAAGAAATTTGATGGAAAAGGAGGAGAATCGTGATGAATAGACCCAAGGCCATCACACCCATTCCGCTGAATTGGTTGATTCGTTTTGAATACGGGGAATGGGAAGAACGAATGAGGCGACGATGCTATCAACAATTATTTTTTCGCGGAAAAGAGCCTTTAAAAGCGCCGAAATTGTTTAGAAAAGCGATCGTCTTCCAACTGACGATTGACTCATTAAGCCGTTGAAAGAATCGCTTCGAATAGAAATTCGTGCAAAAAAGTAGCATTGCAGGAAAAAGAAAACCGTCAATTCGTGATGAATAAATCAGGAGACTACTTTCTGGGAAGGTCAACTGAATGTGCTGCCCAAATCACATGAGCAACTGAATGTGCTGCCCAAATCACATGAGCAATGAATGTGCTGCCCAAATAGACGATTCGACACAGAGTTTCACACTGATCATGATGCTTTTTTTTGGCTACACTCTTTCAAAAGTCATCTGCGTTTAAAGTTTTGTCCCGAAAAAAAAAAAACAAAAAATAAACCCCCCCCCCCCCCCAATTCACATTTCCCCGGGGGAAAGGGGGGGGGGAAAAAAAAAAAAAAGGGGGGGCCTTCAGGTTTCAATCCCAAAAAAAAAACCCCTTTCCCCCCCCTTGGGTTTTAAAATTTTAAAAAAAAAAAAAAACCCGACGGTTCCCATCAAATCGCCACAATTGTTCCTCAATCCCCGCGGCGAGGCTATCTTTCTCCCCCACGGCGTAAACAATTTTTCACTTTCTAATTCAAATTTTAGAGCCTTTATGACTTCTCTAACTACAAAGTTCAAAGCTCCTCGAGGTGTGATCATTGTTGATTGTTGTTTTGGTTGTTCTATGTTTTTAAGTTGTTTTGTTTTAAAGCAGAACAAAAAGCATAACTAAATAAAGCTCCTCTAAAACGGGGACTGCTCAAGGCATTAAAATCTATGAAAAGAAAAAAGACAATCAGCTACCAGACTCGAACCTGAGAGCCCCGCTTTGCCTCCTGGAATCAGAATCATGATCAGGAAATTTATCGAGGGCACTAAGACTGAGAAGCAATGAGTGAGAAATTTGGAGAGATTTTGAACTTGAATGATGTTAGTTCGGATGAGGAGTAGCTTTCTCAGATCAAATTTCTCAAATCGAACCCGAGACAAAGAAAGAAGATCACAAAAATCTTGAGACACCGAGGCATCAGGATGATGAGGTTGTAGAATCTCTGGAATCTTCCTTTCCTCCTCGGTCTGAGCATCTCTCCTTTTGCCAAAACTCCAGAAATGCCCGAAATGACTGAAGAATTGCCTGAAAAGAGTGTCAAACGCATAGAAGAACCGGCCATCTCGTTGAAGAAAATCGCCCAGCTCGAAGCGGATTTGTGGATTTTTCGCCAAATCTTTGCTGCTATCCAAAAAAGTCTTTAATTTCATTTAGAATTTTCTCGAAGAACAAGTGAAAATTAAAGGAAAAGGCTACTAAATAAGCAGAATTGATGAGAAAATCAAACAAGAGATTTGTTGCCAAGCAAAATACGGATTTCTTACCAAATACAGGGTGACCAGAAATAACGTTGCGGCCTAATTTAGCCTATTTTTTAAAAATCCAAAAAGGTTTTGTAACAGAAACAATTTTTTTGTTTTTTTATTAACCACATGATATAAAGAGAGCATAAAATCTACTTTTCTTCAAAGTGGCCACCTTTGGCTCCGATGCAGAGCCTCAAACGCTTGATGAAAGTTTTGGCGATGGGCCGCAGCTCGGCCGGAGTGATTGGATCCCATTCCCTGGTCAACGATCGCTGAAGAGCCTCGAAACTTTTGTGGGGTTTTGCACAAGCCCTTGCCTTCAAAATTGAGCAAACACTGTAGTCCAACGGGTTGAGATCGCACGAATACGGAGGCCATTCCTGGGCCGAGATGAAATCCGGAAAGTTTGTCCTACGCCAGTCCTGTGTGGATTTGGCTCGATGAGAAGGAGCGAAGTCTTGTTGGAAGATCCAAAATCCGTTACCAAAATGCTGTTGAGCCCATGGAAGCAAAATATTCTGAAGAATCTTTTTTGGTACGCATCCTTATTGATTTTTACCCCAGAATCGATGAAAATGAGAGGAGTTTTGCTGGTTGCGCAGATTCCGGCCCATACCATGACCGATTTGGAATTTTGTCGGTGTTGAACAATCGCAGAGCTGCCTGGAGAGGCCGTTGACCAAACCGATCGTTTTGGTGGTTGTAGCTTTGCTCCACCGAGAAGAGCTTCTCGTCAGAAAACAGGATTGGTTCCCAGTGTGGAGTTGCGACCCGCTTGAGAAGCTCTGGACATCTTTCGAGTCGAACTCGTTTGTTCTCGTCGTCGCGTTGTTGCCCTTGCTTGAGCTTATAAGGGTGAAGATTGAGCTCATTTTTGGCTATAAGTCGAACCGATTCGCAAGCGATTCCCGTCTGTCGAGCGATCTTTCTCATTGAGACCTGTGGATTCCGGGCCACGCACTTCTGAATCACTTTGCGATTTCAGGAGGTCTTGACTGGTCTTTTTCCGTCTCTTCCTGGATGATCTTCATCGTTACCAAGCTCCTTATATAGCCTGATCGCTTTTGAGACGAGCTGATGAGAAACACGTAGCAATCGCGCGATCGCACTCACACATTGACCTTGACGATGATGCTCCAGAATGGTAGATCCCTTGTTTGTCATCCTATAAAAAATGAATAGACTTGAAACAAAGTAAAGCAACAAAGAAACTAATAAAAACAATCACAGGGAATCGGTTAAAAATAAATTTGTCTCCCAAACTTGAAACTTTGAGGAATTTAGGCTGCCGAAGATCCCGCAACGTTATTTCTGGTCACCCTGTAAAGAGAAAGGAGGGGAATGCCCGATTTGTTTAATCATCATTCGTCAACCAAAAACAATCAATATATATCAATATTCATTTCAGCGAAAACCGAAAACGAAAACTGCGACAAAATAACAATGATTTGGGGCAAGAAATAGAATGAGGACGCACGGATTTCCTCAAGAATTGATCAATCATTTAGACTACCAGGATTCAAAGAACTTATTTTGGTGGCTATTCCCCACAGTAATGCCTTTTTCCGTCATTTTCGAAATAGCAGACTCTTTGTGAAAAGTAATTCGTTTGACAGATAGTTCTTTGATGGAAACTAAAGTCGAAACTAAGCAGTGGATATTCAATTCGATTAAGATTACAAAAGAACTGCCAGAATTTGGAATCGACTCCCCAGAGTTTTGAGAGAGTCCAATAGTCTCGAAACCCTTAAATTATCTGTAGATGATCTTGATCTTGAAGCTCTAGTGGATCCTTGACGTTATCTGTGCTACCCACATTTTACATATATTATACCGTGTTTCTTTTTATCGGCCCTTTTCGTGTTATGTGTATGAATTCATGTGTTTTAATCTTAAATCTAGCGCACTTTATCTCAGGTCCTGAATAAAGTATCTATATATATATATATGTTACGTCCGAATCCGACCAGGCGTCCGGATCTGATCCGGACGTCCGAATCCGGCCGTTGATTATCTTGTGGTCGGTTTCGGACCTCCTAATCCGACCACAATCCGATAAATGCCAATTAACCAACTTTTAATGCTAATTAAGCAAATTTATTAAACATAATTACTGAAGGGATATTCCTCTAATCGACGGACACCTTGTAAGGCACTTACACAATTGTTGCGCCTTGGTTAGCCTTTATCAAAAACTAGTTTTTTTAAAAAGATTGATTGACATAAACTCATTTTTATCTGCAATACAACCATTAACAACATTAATAAAATTAGTTAGCAACTGTCTGAATTTCAAGATACAACAAACAAACTAAATGAAAAACAAAGCCAAACAACAATCAACTTAAACAAAACCTCTTTTTACTACGCACATAATGCATGTTACTGAAAGCGTCATTCTGAAATTGAAAAGAGTCAAAACAAGAAACAAAAAGATCACTTTTTAGTACAACTTCTTGCATGGTGGCATCTCGAGTTGCAAAGTAGACTCTTCTTTCGACAAGCACATCGATTGGTCGTACATCCGCTCAGACACAAGCAATGAGCGTGACCTAAAATTATAATATTTTAGCTGAGGTAAAAACATTTAAATTTGTAAGAAAAAGGAAAAAGAAAAAAGAAAGATTAACAAGAAAGATTATAAGTGCAAATAAATGTGCTTACCTTGGCTCCCAGAGATCATATGAGATTTTGAACAAACAATTCAGAAATAAAGGGAAAGATAATGTGCATTTGTGCGTTCTCAGAAGATGGAATAAAATCAGATTTATTGGTATTTGTCAATAGAAAGGACACCAAGCCTTTCTCAGAATTGAGAGCTCCTTTTGCAGATAAAGCGCCCCTGAATGGTAGGAGAATCAGAGAACCATGTCCCAGTGTTGGTCCAAAGCTGAAATTTATTCATTTCTGATGGAAATCCTTTGATAAAACACTTTGCGTTATTTCACAAAAAGAAATTTCCTCAGATTGATCGAAACATTTTGGGATTATTATGCATTGGAAATTGGAATAAATATTAATGATTTCACGTTGAAAATCTCACCAAAGCGTGGGTGTCCGAACCCGAGTGTCCCGATCTCCAATTCGTGAAATCCACCGAACTTCCATCCGTCCATTCAAAAGCATTTCCTTTGTTCGGATTTCTCTGAATAAAGAAATTTTTATTTTTCACTGTTGATATTTCAACCAAATTTTTTCCATTTTAGAAATATTCTGGTTTCTCAATTCAAACCATTATTTCTATCAAAGAACTATCAGTGAAACGAATCATTTTCACAAAGTGCCTTCCGACCACGGCTGAAAGAATTATTACTTTTTATTATCGTTATCGCTATTAGCTATACAATTATTACTTTTACGCTTTCTATTACTTTCCATATTACACGAGCCTGGCCCGACCCAATCCTCATTCCCTTGTAAAATTTTAGTAACTGAACTAAGAGTTTAAGAACTAGCAAGTGAATGGCTAGAAATGGAAGTGATCGTTTGGGATCAGTGATACATCATTCGATAGATCTCATAGAAAAGTCCAACCTTCAGTCCGATCCAGAACCCAGAACCCGAATAAACATTTTTCGCTGAAATAATTATCGATTGTTTTTGGTTTATAAAACATAAATTTCTTCGAAAATCATGAATCTTCCAAATTGAATCATTTCGATTTCTTACCGAGTTCCCGAACAAAATCGTTCTCTTCCTGACTGTGAATTGAGACTAGATGGCTCTTTCGACTCGCACAATCCGCCACGGCTTCATCAAATGTCATCCATTGATCGATAACCTTGAGATGAAGATAATCCTGGTTCACAACACCCACCAAACCTTGTACCAAGAAGCGGTTTTTGGCAAATAAGACCATACATCACGACCCAAGAAAGTCGATGTTCGATTTCTGAATTTCTTCGAAAAACTTTAATCCAGATCTTCTAGACAAATACTCAATCCTTTTCCATAAAAAAAACTCACAAATGTGTCTGCAACTTCGCGATTTCGACCGTTTTGTTTTCCCTCTCAAATTGTCTAGAGAGGAATTGATTGGATTGAGTGAAATGGGTGTTTTGGTAGTGAAAAAACTATTTTTCAAGTCTCAGTCTACAGGAGCTAGTTAGATTCTAATATTGTTGAACCTACAAATCAGCCTCCAACTTCGTGATTTTCCCCATTAAATCCGCCTCGATTTGGCCCATTTTCGTGGAGATGGCCCTTGACAATTCGGCGACTTTGGAATCTCTGGAAGTGCCTCATCCTCAGATATTTCTTTACGGGATCTCAAGACTCACATCTCTTTCAAATCAGCACCAATCTTCATTGATCGATCATCACTTTGCGAGATTTTCGAGTTGATCTTCGTGAATTCATCACTTCTCTCCTTTTGTTCACATTCACTGAAAAAGGTATCTTTCTTTAAGGGATCTCAAGACTCACATCTTCTTCTAAAAAAATTTCGATTTTTATCTATATTTTATCTTTATGTTGAGTTGTATTCTCTGAATTTCTTCGAAAAACCTTGCTCCCGATTTCTTAGACAAACACTCAATCCTTTTTCCTAAAAAAAACGCATAAATCTGCCCTCAACTTCGCAATTTCGACCGTTTTGCTTTTCTTCTCAAATTGCCTAGAGAGGAATTGATTGGATTGTGTGGAATGGGTGTTCTGGGAGTGAGAAAAAACTGTTTTATTAGAGTCTCAGTCCAGAAGAGATACCAAATAAACTCACATTTGGGTTTCAAAGCCAGAGATTTTGCTCTGCAACGCGTTGATTTTCTCTTCGAGCTCTCCAATCTTGGCTTTTCCGTCCCTCACTTCCTTATTTGGGTCGCTTCCAAAAAAGTTCGATTTTTATCGATATTTTATGTTGAGCCTTTCTAACAGGAAATTACAAAATTAGTACAAATGTGCCTCGAGATCGCCATTCTTTCTTTTCGTCTCGGCGATTTTCCTTTCCAATTCTCGATTTCTCTCCCTTTCGTCAACCAAATCAGCCTCCAACTGCGCGATTTTCAAATTCGCCTCGATTTGAGCGATTTTTGCTGTCCATTGACTCATCTCGACGTCTTTTTCCTTTTTCATTCCTTCCCTAAAATCTTCGATTAAATTAAAGACTGTTTTGGATAGAAGCAAAGATTTGGCGAAAAACCCACAAATCGGCTTCGAGTTGGGCGATTTTCTTCAACGAGATGGGCGGTTCTTCTATGCGTTCTTCGTGAGGAAGATTCGAGAGATTGTCCATTTCGGTTGCTAGACAATTGGATGCCTACAAAATGACTAAATTCTCTCGAAGAACAAGTGAAAATTAAAGGAAACAGCTACTAGAGGCAGAATTGATGAGAGAAGACAAAATCAAACAAGAAATTTACTTTAGACTTTAGAAAATTTGATTGAAAATTTGACTTTAGCCTTTAGTCCATTCACATCTTGCCCAAAGCATGCACAATTGTTGGCAACAGTTGGCACCCAATGGCAACAGCTGGCTCACGTCTGCCGTACATTAAATTGAATTGAGTAAATTACGATTTACTGAAGAGGATTCAGAGCTTGATTCGGAGTCAGATTTCTTCCTCTTTCCGCCTTTTTCCAAAAACTCGCGACGATCCACCCTAAAATTTATACGCTTATTAGCTTTGTCAAATATTTCTTACGTCAGTCCACCAAGACCGATTAATGTGAAGAAATTGATGGCGAAGCGATTATTGGCCGGGTTGGCCTGAGGAAAAGCGGTCTCCACGGTTAAAGTACCTAGTAATTGCAAAGAGGCAAAAATGCTTGATATTCTATCAATAAGCCCAACCTCCAATTGTGGCTTGACACCCATTTTGAGAAGTTTGTGAGCGGCCTCTTGATAGTCGAGCGATGATTGAATTGTCAAGTAAACTTCGCGACCAAAAGCAACGAGATTTTGCTCAGTGTTGTCAATGATTTCCATTTGTTGAGGTTGAGCTGAAATAATTATTTAAATATTGCATTAGATTCGTCTGAAGTTTTATGAAATTTAAACCGATAAAATTGAATGTCTACCGTTTGCAGCTGCCTCATCGTCACCTTCTTCATCCTCGTCCTCTTCCTCTTCCTCTTCCTCTGATTCCTCTTCACTTTCACCGGCGTCACCAATGATTTGTTCACGGATCTCGTTGAAGGCAGCTTCCTTTTTCTCAAAATCAGGATCCAATTTGAAAATACCTATAAAGTTTGTTTGAAACCCAAGTTGATTGAAAATTAAATTTTTTAGTTGACCCACTAAGCATATTTTCAGGATCAGTAGCATCTTCCGGGGAAAGGGTATGTGTAATTTGGTCCTCTTCCGAAATAAGATCGAGTTCATCAATTAAAGCTGGGTAGTTCTAACGGAATAAACTTTGCCAGGCAATAGAATTAAAAACTGACCGCAAATTTATCTCCCCGAATTGTTGCAGTTCCAATCATATTGTTTGTTCAAAATCTCATATAAAAAGCTTTCCCAATAACCCAGAATTCCGCCTGGAGCTGCAAGTATTTTGCTCTCTCGTCGCTCCTGAATAGACTATTAGATAAACGGGTTGAACATCAATGGACATCAGCATGAGGAAATTGACAATTCTTCGTGAAGATCGCTCTTCTCGTCCCTCAACTCGTCGATTTGTTTTGATTTTTGGTCCTGAAGTTCTCAATAATTCGATTTATGCTTTTTTTCGACTCATTGTTAGTTCCGTAGGCGGAAATTTTTGTCTCTTTTTCTTTAATCATATAATGAATACGTGAATCCAATTGTGTTTCAGCGAGAATGTTTCGAAGTCTTCAGCAATGTTTCGAAGTCTTGAGTAAAAAATTGGCAAGGGGTGCATTCAAACAAATCATTTCTCAATAAGCGTTTCTACATCAAGCAAACCTCTGTCAGTTTCGCGCCACATTCTTTCAGAAAATCAATACACACTTCCACTCAATCTTCCGTTGGTGTTTTAAGCATCAAAAGCATGATCTCAAGAGCAAGCAACTCGTGAGCCTAAATATGCATCGAATTCATATTCAAAGCAAAACCGCATACCACTTGTTGATTGATCAATTGAAATTTACTGACAGTCACCGTTGTTGCTTTGTAGTTTCTACGAACAGATCGCTTGAACTGCACAATCAAACGCCTAAATACATAATTTCTAAAGCCTAAAACTGTGAAACATACTTAAGTGTCAATTCACCAATAACAGGAAACTTGGACTTAATCACTCCAACCAAACCGGCGTCTACATGTGAAAATGTTGGAGAAAAGGCTTGTGCTTGAATTATCGATCGAGTCAGCATACCCCTAAGATTCTATTTACTTGAGAAAATGCTAAAAAACAAACTTTCCACAAATAATGTTTTCTTGAAGAAGCTCTCGCACAATTCCGACAAGATTGCTGGCGTTGACTTGATTGACGAGACCGTGGATCTTTTTCTTCAGACGCGCCCAATTCAATCGTTCAGATTGCTCACCCGATTTATCCGAAATCTTTTCTTTGGCCACGTTACCATTTGAAGCATTACCTGGATTTTAAACTACCTAAATCCTAAATCACTAATACTGAATGGGTTGCCCCAGGTTAAACTAATCGTTCCCGCAGTTCAGGACTGGCATGAGGCTTTGGTGATCGAGATCCAAATAATTTTCACGAAAAAAGGTGCAAGCTCCATTAGCGTCTTCGCCTTTCTGGGGAAGCTTTACGTTTAGGGGATGGTGACCTAAATCAGCTGTAAACAAAGACAATTTTAAAAACTAACTGTCTTCGCCTTTTCGGTGAGTGGTCGCCACCTCTGCGGCTTTCTGGTGAATGTTCACGGTCCCCATGGCCACGGTCCCATCAACTCAACAAATCAAACTTTATTCATAAAAATACGGAAGAGCTCAATAATAGCGTTATACACTCAACAAATTGGCAAAATGATAAATAATGAAAACTAGCCGATCAACTTTCCGAGTGCCATAAAAACTTTACACAAAGACAACCCCACCTGGACATTCATGTAACCGTCGACCGAGATGAGGACGCCTCGATATTCCATTCCCCACTTCAATCTGCACACAACTGGCTTTTCGGCGAGCCCATTGAGGAACGGCTTTGGCTTGACTGGTTGAACCGACATTCTCTGAGAACAAAATTAAAAACGAATTTAAGTAGATAAAACGTTAAAAAGAGCAAGATTGACGCGGGAAGGAGTCCTCGTAAACAAAAAGAACGGTTTTTCGGAATAATTTTTGGAAAAAAGGATTCGAATACAGGACAGGCATCTAACTAGGCGCTTTATGAAGGGACAGTGTGGTTTTTGCACGATAGAAGAGAAAGGGTGACAGGAAAAGAAAGGCGTAAAAATGTAAGATTGGCTAATTCAAGAGTACGCGAATAATAAAATAATTGCTCGACTGAACTTTTTTAAACCACTAGAAGTTAAAGATATTCAGCTAAAAGATGAACGTCTGCATTTTTTGAAATAAAATGCGTATCCGAAGGCATTTTGAGAAATTTTCGGCGCTAAAGCTTACACCTTTTTTAAAGATTTTTTTTATTTTGTTGATACTAGCTCAACGCCCCCTCTCTTCAACTCATTATTTTACCTCTTTTTCGTCATAAAAACATACAAAATCATTTAAGCAATTTTTCAGGAGGGCGTTTCAGGAAATGCTTGCCTTGCTATGTAACGTTTCATTCGGATTCTTGGCTCTGGGTCGAACTGAAGGTTGAACTTTTCTTATCGAAATAAATAAATAAATATATAGAAATAAATAATTCTTTCAGCCATTCTGGGGAGGCTTTTTGTGAAAAAATGATTCGTTTGACTGATAGTTCTTTGATAGAAATAATGGTTTCAATTGGGTAACTAGAAGAATTTCAAGAAGAAAAAAGGAAAATCGGATCGAAATATCAATGGCTAAACATAAAAATTTCTTTATTCAAGGAAATCCGAACAAATGGAATGCTTTTGAATGAACAGCTCGTAACTCTCGAATTGAAAATCGCCACTTACGGCTGCGATTCTGCTATCTTTTTGGAGGAAATGCTTGAATTCCTTTTCGATCTCCTTTAAATACATATTCTCATTCAACTCTCAACCTCCAACAAACCGAGTACTTGTTTCGTATTTGCAATCCCGAATGGGCCTCTCTGAACTCTTTCTCGCTTGGCGCGTCTCGGTGTTGAATGTAGCATCATCTGGAATGTCGAATTGATCGGGTTGAAGATTGCCTGAAATGCTAACTCATGATGATTGCTAATCATTTGGGTCGGTTTTGATTGAAAGTTCTTGAATAACAGATTATCAAGACATCAAATTCAAAAGAATATTCAAAATGATAAAGTTGTCTAAAGAAAAGACCGTAAATCCTCTATTAGACCGGCCTGCCGCTCTAGTTTTCAATACCCCTTTAGAGTGTCGCTCTATTAGAGGGTGCCTTTCTCATAGAGGGTGCCGGTCTAATGACTGAAACTATCTACCAAAGTAAACCGAATGAACCTCTTTGGATCACCCAGAAATACATTTAGATCAATAAACTGTGTTCTTTCTGTTCCTAAGATAAATTTTGTCAACGACTAAAACGCACGCTTATGTCCGAACAACCTAATAGTTATGCAAAAGAAGACCGTCGGGTATCACTTTTTCAATCCAACCGATCTAGAATATAAATTGGCCAAGAAGGTAGCTTTTCGAGATCAATTCAATTCATTTTCCACAACTTAGATGCTTGCAATGATACATCGGCGATTAACAACTCCACGTTTCTTTAATTGTAAACTTAAAGGGTTCAGACTTCACCTATTCAAAATTCTATCAATGCTATCCTTGACAAACTCGGTCCAGGCGATAAAGCCTCAAAAATGGCAAGTGAGGTGTTACGCTCATTGAAAGATTAAGGTGAGTATTCAAAGTTGAATCATAAAACAAAATTAAAACTATTAGAACATGAATGGAATGCGGAGATTATTGTAGTTATTTATACGAAACACGTAAACCCGAAATCATCGATATTTAATCATTTAATTGTTTCCAATGTCAATCTGCATAACCGAATAAACTTCTCAATCGTTTGAAGAAATCGTTTACTCTTCAATGTGGGCTTCGATTTGCATGGAATGCTGTTTGAAGACACGCCCGGAAACTTGTAAGCATTCAAATGCCTATCAAGTCAAATGTCCAACTTTTACACATACCCATGCCACGTACTACGTCAACAAACAGAAAAATCAATTTCGAGGTAGATGAATTCTCTTTACACTCACTAATTTTTCTATAGATTTTCTTAATGAGCTACCCCAAATGACTCGACAAATGGAAAGAGTCGAGGCGGCTTCAATGAGTGCCGAAGTTTTCGTTTTCAGTTTTCGCTGAAATGAATATTGATTGTTGTTGGTTGACGAATGATGACTAAAGGAATGCCCATTCTCCTCTTTTCTCCTTATTTGGTAAGATACCTGCATTTTGCTTGGCAACAAATTTCTTGTTTGATTTTCTCATCAATTCTGCTTATTTAGTAGCCTTTTCCTTTAATTTTCACTTGTTCTTCGAGAAAACTCAAAATGAAATTAAAGACTTTTTTTCATACCAGCAAAGATTTGGCGAAAAAGCCACAAATTCGAGCTGGGCGAATTCTTCAAGGAGGTGGCCGGTTCTTCTATGCCTTTGACACTCTTTTCAGGCCATTCCTCAGTCCTTTCGGGCATTTCTGGAGATTTGGAAAAAGGAGAGATGCTCTGAAGACATCGAGGAGGGAAAGGAAGATTCCGGAGATTCTACAACCAACCTCATCATCCTGATGCCTCGGTGTCTCAAGATTTTTGTGATCTTCTTTCTTTGTCTCGAGTTCGATTTGAGCAATTTGATCTGAGAAAGCTACTCATCATCCGAACTGACAGCACTCAAGTTCAAAATCTCTCCAAATTTCTGCTTCTCAGTCCCAGTGCCCTCGATAAATTTCCTGATCATGATGCTGGTTCCGGGAGGCAAAGCCGGGGCTCTCTGGTTCGAGTCTGGTAGCTGATTGTCTTTTCTCTTTTTCTAGGTTTTAATGCCTTGAGCAGTCTCCGTTTTAGAGAAGTTTTGTTTAGCTATGCTTTTTGATCTGCTTTAACACAAAACAACTTAAAAAAGATAGAACAACCAAAACACCAATCCGAATGATCACACCTCGAGGAGCTTTCAATTTTGAAGTTGGAGAAGTCAAAAAGGCTCTAAGAAAAATCGTTTACGCCGGGGGAGATAGATAGCTTCCCCGCGGGGATTGAGGAACAATTGTGGCGATTTGATGGGAACGGTCGGTTCAGTTAACCTTCCCCGAAAGTAGTCTCCTGATAACTCCGCGTTTTCTCACTCACCAACTTCACCCGAACTGACGGCTTTGTTTTTCCCGAAATGCTACTTTTTTTTGCACGAAGTTCTATTCGAAGCGATTGTTTCAACGGCTTAATGAGTAAATCGCTTTCCTAAACAATTTCAGAGCCCTCAAAAGCTCTTTTTAAACAACAATTGTTTATCGGATCGTCCCTCCATTCGTTCTTCCCATTCCCCGTATTCAAAACGAATCATCCAATTCAGCAGGAAGGGTGTGATGGCCGTCCGTCTATTCATCACGATTCTCCTCCTTTTCCATCAAATTTCATCGTCCATTCAACAAAGCGGTCAAGTGGATCAATTCACGTATTCTTTTCCCTTCAAATAGCTATGTTTTCAACCATTCAGATCTTCGATAGATCGAGATGAAATTCTGTTTGGTGATCGTCGTACTTTGAAGTTGGTTAAAAAGAGATTTTTCGATGATCTTAGATTTCAGCAGTAAAGATACCGTCCTTCAAATAGCTTCAAATAGTTTGAGATCTTGTCAAAGAAGTGTTTTGAGAGAAAAGCGAAATTGATAGAATAAACCAGAAATGGCTTGAGTGTCTCAATGACAAGACTTTTCAGGAATGAAACCCAACAAGAACTCGTCGAGACTCGAGGAAAAATCTGCGAACTCCACACGGAAATGTGGGTGAAATCAAGAAATCTTGAAGAATTCAAGCTCATCTTTTTTGGATTTTGAGTAGTGAGTAATTTGAGTATTCAGCGCAAGAAAGCGAAACGAAACGAAGGACAAAGACGTCGAGATGAGTCGATTGACAGCAAAAATGGCTCAAATCGAGGCGAATTTAATGGGGAGAATCGCCGAGACGAAAAGGAAGAACGACGATCTCGTAGCACAATTGTACTAATTTTGCAATTTTCTTTTTGACGAGCTCACTTATAATAAACATCCGAACTTTTTTCAGAAGAACTCAAAATACGGAAGTGAGAGACGGGAAAGCCAAGATTGGAGAGCTCGAAGGGAAAATCAACGCGTTGCAGAGCAAGATCTCTGGCTTTGAAACCCAAATGTGAGTTTATTTGGTCTCTCTTGTCGACTGAGACTTGAGAAAGCAGTTTTTTCACTCCCAAAACAGTCATTCCACTCAATCGAATCAACTCCCCTCCTAATAATTTAAAAGAGAAAACAAAATGGCCGAAATCAAGAGGCTGTGAGCAGATTTATGCGTTTTTTTAAGGAAATAGATTGAGTATTTGTCTAAAGAATCTGGAGTAAAGTTTTTCGAAAGAATTCAGGATACGAACGATGACTTTGGCCTTGGATCCGGATGGATGGTCGTATTTGGCAAAAACCGCTTCTTGGTACAAGGTTTGGTGGATGTTGTGAACCAGGATTAGCTTCATCTCAAGGTTATCGTTCAAGAAATGACATTTGATCAAGCCGAGGCATATTGTGCGAGCCGAAAGGGCCATTTAGTCACGATTCAAAGTGAGGAAGAGAACGATTTGGTTCAGAAACTCGGTAAGAAATCGAAATGATTCAATTTTGAAAATTCATGATTTTCGTAGAAATTTATGCTTTATAAACCAAGAACAACCGATTTTTATTTCAGCGAAAACTGTTCATCCCTTTCATGGGTTCTGGATCGGACTGAAGGTTGAATTTTTCTTATTGAAAGACATAAATAAATATATAGAAACTAATGATTCTTTCAGCCATTTCCGGAAGGCTTTTTGTGAAAAAATGATTCGTTTGACTGATAGTTCTTTGATAGAAATAATGGTTTCAATTGGGTAACTAGAAGAATTTCAAGAAGAAAAAAGGAAAATTGGATCGAAATATCAAAGCCTAAACATAAAAATTTCTTTATTCAGGGCAATTCGAACAAAGAAAATGCTTTTGAATGGACGGATGGAAGTTCGGTGGATTTCACCAATTGGGATCCGGAAGACTCGGATACCAATTCGTACACCCACACTTATGTGAGATTTTCAACGTGAAATCATCGATATTTATTCCAATTTCCATATTTTTTTGCATAATTTGATTCAAAAATATTTGGATCAATCTTAGGAGATTTCTTTTTAAAAATAAGGCAAAGTGTTATATCAAAGGATTTCGATCAGAAATGAACACATTTCAGCTTCATAGCTCCGATGGGAAATGGCGGGTCTATACTCCTGCCCGTCTGCTTCGTTTTATCTGCAAAATTCGCTCTCAACTCTGATAAGTTCCTTATGTTCTTTTCTGTGGGACAAAAACCAATAAATCCCATTTTATTCAATCTTCTGAAAACACACAACTGCACATTATTTCTGAATTGTTTCTTCAAAATCTCATGTAAAATGTTTTCCCAAAAACCCAGAATTCCGCTTGAAGCTGCAAGTATTTTGCTTTCTCGTCGCTCCTGAATAGACTATTAGAAAAACGTGTTGAATATCAATGGACATCAGCATGAGGAAACTGACAATTCTTCGTGAAGGTCGCTCTTCTCGTCCCTCAACTCGTCGATTTGTCTTTGAGTTTTTTTCCCTTTTTGTTTTCACTGTTGGTTCTTTAGGCGGAGATTTTTCGGAGATGAGAAAAAGCAGAAACCCCTGTGGGCTTGAATGAAAAATTTATTATTGTGAGTAGTTATTAAATGATCGTAATGAAGAGAGATGCTTTCAAACAATGATCATGAATCACCTTCTTATATATGAACTGGGTTCTGGTTTGAGATGCTAAACTTAAAGAATTTAGACTCCACCTATTCAAAAACATATCATTCTTATCTTGGCAAATGCAAACTCGGTTTAAAAATTGCATGTGAGGTGTTAGGCTTGTTGAAAGATGAAGGTGGGTATTTAAAGTTAAATAATAAAATAAGATTAAAACTTTTGGAACATGAATGGAAGGCTGAGATTATTGAAGTTATTTACACAAAAGTGCGGCTTATTCTGGAAAAAGTTGAAATCATCATGGAAATCCGAAATCATCGATATTTATTCATTTATTTGTTTCCAATGCATAGTTAATTCAAACATCTTTCTATCAATCTGTGGAAATTTCTTTTTTTTCCTTGCTTCAGAAATAAACACATTTCAGTTTTGGAGCTGCCAAATGGGAAATGGACGGTCTGGTCTCCTACCCGACAGCGTCTTCAAAACCTCGTTTCGGCTCTTTGGGCCGTTCAAAACAAGAAAAGTCTAGTTTCAAATTTATTGAGTCAGTCAAACTGCACAACCGAAAAACCTTCTCAGTCGTTTGAAGAAATCGTTTGCTCTTCAACGTGGGCTTCGATTTGCATGGAATGCTGTTTGAAGACACGACCGGAAACTTATAAGCATTCAAATGCCTATCAAGGCAAATGTCCAACTTGTACACATACCTATGCCAGGTACTACGTCAACAAACAGAAAAATCGATTTCGAGGTAGATGAATTCTCCTTCCATTGACTAGTTTTTCTATAGATTTGCTTAATGAGCTACCCGAAATGACTCGACAAATGGAAATCATCGAGGCAGCTTTAATGAGTGCCGAAGATGATCGTAGCTGCAACGAAAAGGGGTCTAGACTCGAGTTTGTTTAAGGCTCATCAAATGTTGATGAAATTTCGAGAAGAATCAAGAAAATGTCAACAAAGCCTACAAGTATTTGCTTGAAAAATGAAAAAATAATGAGTCAAGCATAGAAGCCACAGTGACTAAAGGCCTTTATAATAGAGATCAACGAGAATCGACTTTAGGTTCTATCAAAGAACTATCAGTCAAACGAATTATTTTCTCACAAAGAGCCTGCCATTTCGAAAACGACTGAAAAAGGCATTACTGTGGGGAATAGTCACTAAAACAAGCTCTCTAATCCTGGCAGTATTGGTAAATTATTTAGGAAATCCGAGTGTCCTCATTCCATTTCTTGCTCCAAATCATTGTTATTTTGTAGCAGTTTTCGCTGAAATGAATATGGATTGTTTTTGGTTAACATTTGATCACTAAACAAATCGGGCTTTCCCCTCCTTTCCATTTATTTTCCGTGGGTTTAATTACCCAAGTTTGAGGTGTGTCACCGCAAGATGATCGACCGCAATGCGATGTCTCATCCAGCGCCGGCAGCCCTAAATGGTCGTCATGGCGGGAACAAGTGGACCGAAGTGGGACCAAATAAACGAGATGAGCCATCTCATAGATCTAACTTGCGCTCACTCAACCATCCATCTCATCCTCTTTCTTCACCAACAATAATTGTGCCATCATTCGTCTCCTCTGTTGAGTTTGCGAAATCACTTAGCTCCGACTACCACATCGTTATTGATGGTCTATCCGAGGTCATCCATTCTCTGTTCTTCTCACCTATGTTAAAAAGAAATTACGACCGGTTGATGCTAGAAAATAATTTGCCTGCTATGGAATTGATGGTATTTTACTACATTCATATCGCATGGGAGTCTTCAACAAGTTTAAGCCCCGTCCCATGAAGGTAATCGTCGCCTCTTCACATACTGTCTCAAATGTGATCTCTTCTTTCAAAAGATTCGGATCCTGGTTTCTGCCGTGGACTTATCGATACATTCAAACAGGCATTCTGATCCAACAAAATTCAAGGAAAGAAATAGAGATGTGCACAAAGAAAATCTCTAAAGATGCGATGAAAAACTGCACTACGAGGAAAACAATGGATTGTGATGTCCTAAAAACCAAAATTGATGTTGCGACACAAGTTGATGAAGAAGCTAACGAAATCATTACAGACAAAAGGAATTTAGCCCCTTGCAACTCAGTCATCTTCGTTTCCGAGAAGAAATGCGGAAGGCCAAAAGGATCTGGGAAGAATGAGAAAGGAAAATACAATCTTGAAGTAGCCAATGGAGTGAAAAATGGCCAAGAGTCTTTTGTGAAGCGCAAACTTGTATCCAGAAATGGGGCCGGAGGAGCGATCATCGCAAAGTTGCCTACCACGAACACGCCGAACACGAGCCCAGCAGCAAAATTTACCAGGATAGAATCACAAGACTCGCCGCTCCCTCTAGAAATCGACCCTCTCACTCCAGGATAAGCTCATTTCCCCCATAACGGGGGAAATGATAAGCTCATTTCCCCCATCTACTTTCAGGAAAAGTTCGCATATTTTAGACCTAGTTTTAACCGATTCCCCTCATTTAATTTCAGCTATTTTACCATGTCTTCCCATTGGTGGTGCCGACCATTTTTCTATGTCTTTTAATTTAATTCTGCATCATTTTACCTCTCTAAAAGGACCGGATGATGGTAACCGTGCCTTTTGGAGAGGTAATTTCGGTGATGTCTGTCTTTCTTTAGCGCTCTACAATGCAAGGTTTCTTCCGTGATTAGAGATGGACATCAACGAGTGTTATGCCGACTTGTTTGAAGAGATGAAATCGCTGTTGGACGAAAATGTACCTATTTCAACCAGGTCTACCTTTTCTTACCCCAGTCACATATCTCGAGCTAGGCGAAGGTTAGAAACAGCTTGGCGTTATCGCGATTCTCCCCATTACGCATATCTAGAAAACAAGCTAACTAAGTTTGTGAAGAAATTCGAGGCCAATATTGAACGGAAGTCCGTTTTTAGTCCTAGTCCCAAGGCTTTTTACTCATACTTCTATTCTAAGATTAACCCAAACCACGACTCCTTTATTAAATGCATATTTGACCCCCTTCGCAACTGGTTGATTTTCGAAAATCACAAAATTGTTAATTCCTTTGCTCAATATTTCTCCAGCGTTTTTGTAGTTGACGTTGGTAGTTGCATCCCTGTTCTTACCGCCCCAGCACATACTTGCGCAGCCCTAATCGTCACACCAAGATTTGTAGAAACAGCAATTAGTAAGCCTAGCAATAAGATTTCTCAAACCCCAGACGGAATACCCTCTTTTGTTATACGGAAAACTAAGTTTCAAATATCACCACTACTTGCCAAACTTTTTAATCTGTCACTTCTAACGGCTAAGATCCCTAAATTTTGGAAAGACTCAACAATTTCGCCACTTTTTAAGAAAGGAGATCGGAACGCGCTTGCAAATCATAGACCCATCGCGCTCACCTCCTCCATTTGTGAAGTCTTAGAAATAATTATTCGCGACCACATTATTCATTATCTAAATGAACATAATCTAATTGATAAAAATCAATTCGGCTTTCTTAAAAGCCGCTCTACCTCCGGCCAGCTAGATCTCTGTGCCCATGACTGGCTTTTAGCTAAAGCCAAAAACGACCAAACTAGCTGCGTTTTCATTGATTTTTCCAAAGCATTCGATTCTGTTAATCATAGATTTTTAATCGCCAAACTAAATTCACTAGGTCTCCCCATATCCATCACTAATTACCGAAAAGACTTTTCGCGTCGGCTTTGGGCTCTACTTTTTCGAAGGACTTGCCCATTAGTAGCGGCGTGCCCCAAGGCAGCATTCTTGGTCCTCTTCTTTTCCATATTTATATTAATAACATTAACTGTTCGATCTCCATAGGCACAAAAGTCCGACTCTACGCCGATGACCTTAAAATTTATAGGGTACTTCCGTCCCAAAGCCCCATCCCTTTATCCTTCTCCAGTAGGATCTTGATTCGATCCTTCTGTGGAGTAAATTCTGGAACCTTAACATCGCGCCGGTGAAATGCAAACACGTTACATTTGGTTCATTACATATCCCTTTAAATTTGGGGTACCAACAATTAGCACAAGCATTGGCCGATGATCCTGTAAAAGATCTTGGTATACTGTTAGTTCCCTCTCTAAAATTTGATCCTCGCATGAACTACATTTCCAGAAAAGCTTCTAGAATTTCTAACATAATTCTTCGCGCCATTTGTTTCCCTAAAATCACGACTTATCGCAGGGCTTTTATAGCATATTGCCGGCCTTTGCTCGAGTATGCCACTATCGTATGGTCACCTTCCATTAAGGAACTTATCACCTTGGTTGAAAATGTCCAACGACGTTTCACTAAAAAAGCATACACTCGTTGTTTCCCTTCTTCTCTTATTCCAAATTATGAGACTAGACTTATAGTTTTTGATTTAAAACCCCTTTTATATCGCCGTATTTACTTTGATCTTATTTTTTGCTGTAAAATCCTTTTCCACCCTAAGTCGCATCCAGAATTTCAAAGCCTCTTGAAAATTGTGGAAATTCCTAGAAGTACACGTAGTCATCCTTATCAAATTTCGGTCGGTTCCCATCCTCATCATCTTCCCCTTTATGATTCCTTTGCGAACAGTATTAGTAGGGTTTGGAATAAGCTCCCGTCTGGTATCTTCTCGTCTGTAGGAAAATTCAAAGTATCTGTAAACGAATTAGATCTTATTGCCATGTCAAATCTGCCCTATATTTAATCTTTTTGTACCTGTGTTTCCTAACTGTAATCTTACTGTGCTATTTGTAGTTTCCTTTCTTTTTTTTGTGAAAGTATTATAGCAATATGTTATATGCGGTTATTATTATCTGATTCGCCTCTATTCGCTCCCTGAATAAAGGATATATATGTTGTGTCCTATTTAGATCTCCGTCCAATTTAGATTCAATCTAAATCGGACATCCGATTTAGATTGAACTTATCGCGGACATCCGATTTAGATTACGGTCTATATCGGACGTCCGATTTAGATTCAATCTAAATCTTATATAGATTGAACAATAATATAAACATGCTTAATATATGTTCTTAAGCGTTTTCTGTAGTTTTCTGCATTTTTCAAAGGTCTTTTATTGATATTCAACTTTGAAAAATGCAGAAAACTAGTTTTCAGTTTTCGCTGAAATGAATATTGATTGTTTTTGGTTGAGGAGCGATGACTAAACGAATCGGGCATTCCCCTCCTTTCTCTTTATTTGGTAAGAAATCCGTATTTTGCTTGGCAACAAATTTCTTGTTTGATTTTCTCATCAATTCTGCTTATTTAGTAGCCTTTTCCTTTAATTTTCACTTGTTCTTCGAGAAAATTCAAAATTAAATTAAAGACTGTTTTTGATAGAAGCAAAGACCTGGTGAAAAACCCACAAATCGGCTTCATGGGCGATTTTCTTCAACAAGATGGCCGGTTCTTCTATGCGTTTGACACTCTTTTCAGGCAATTCTTCAGTCATTTCGGCCATTTCCGGAGATTTGGAAAAAGGAGAGATGCTCTGAAGACAGCGAGGAGGGAAAGGAAGATTCCAGAGATTCTACAACCAACCTCATCATCCTGATGCCTCGGTGTCTCAAGATTTTTGTGATCTTCTTTCTTTGTCTCGAGCTCGATTTGAGAAATTTGATCTGAGAAAGCTACTCCTCTCTCTCTTTTTCTAAGTTTTAATGCATTGAGCAGTTTCCGTTTTAGAGAAGTTTTGTTGAGCTATGCTTTTTACAACAATGCTCTGCTTTAACACAAAACCACTTAAAAAATATAGAACAACCAAAACAACAATCAACAAAGATCTCAAGCAGCTATGAATTTTGAAGTTGGAGAAGTCAAAAAGGCTCTAAGAAAAATCGTTTACGCCGGGGGAGATAGATAGCTTCCCCGCGGGGATTGAGGAACAATTGTGGCGATTTGATGGGAACGGTCGGTTCAGTTAACCTTCCCCGAAAGTAGTCTCCTGATAACTCCGCGTTTTCTCACTCACCAACTTCACCCGAACTGACGGCTTTGTTTTTCCCGAAATGCTACTTTTTTTTGCACGAAGTTCTATTCGAAGCGATTGTTTCAACGGCTTAATGAGTAAATCGCTTTCCTAAACAATTTCAGAGCCCTCAAAAGCTCTTTTTAAACAACAATTGTTTATCGGATCGTCCCTCCATTCGTTCTTCCCATTCCCCGTATTCAAAACGAATCATCCAATTCAGCAGGAAGGGTGTGATGGCCGTCCGTCTATTCATCACGATTCTCCTCCTTTTCCATCAAATTTCATCGTCCATTCAACAAAGCGTTCAATTGGATCAATCCACGTATTCTTTTCCCTTCAAATAGCTATGTTTTCAACCATTCAGATCTCCGAATGATCGAGATGAGAACCTGTCTCGTGATCGTCGTACTTTGAAGTTGGGCAGAAAGAGACTTTTCGATGATCTTAGATTTCAGCTGTAAAAATGTAAATATCCGAACTTTTTTCAGAAGAACTCAAAATACGGAAGTGAGAGATGGAAAGGGCAAGATTGGGGTGTTCGAAGGGAAAATCAACGCGTCGCAGAGCGAAAACTCTCACTTCGAAACCCAAATGTGAGTTTATTTGGTATCCATTGCCGACTGGGACTTGAAAAAACAGTTTTCTCCTTCCCAAGACACCCATTCCACTCAATCCAATCAACTCCCCTCCTTACAATTTAAAAGAGGAAACAAAATGGCCGAAATCAAGATTGGCAGATTTATGCGTTTTTTTAAGGAAATAGAGTATTTGTCTAAAGGATCTGGACTAATGTTTTGCTAGGAAATTCAGAAATCGAACGATGACTTTCTTGGATCTGTATCGCGATGGATGGTCGTATTTGGCAAAAACCGCTTCTTGGTACAAGGTTTGGTGGATGTTGTGAACCGGGATTATCTTCATTTCAAGGTGATAGAACAAGGAATGTCATTCGATAAAGCCCTGGCACACTGTGCGAGTCGAAAGAGCCATCTAGTCTCCATTCACAGTCAGGAAGAGCACGATTTTGTTTGGAAACTCGGTAAGAAATCGAAATGATTCAATTCTGAAAATTCATGATTTTCGTAGAAATTTATGCCTCATAAACCAAAAATAACCGTTATTTATTTCAGCGGAAACTGTTGATTCGACTCGGCCGTACCAGATCGGACTGAAGGTTGAATTTTGCTTATTGAAAGACATAAATAAATAGCTAGAAAGTAATGAATTTTCAAATAAAGAATTTTAAGCTATTTTCGGAAGGCTCGCTTTGAAAAAATGATCCCTTGGACTGATAGTTCTTTGAAGGAAATCTGAAATGATAGAAACTGATAGAAATCTAATTTGAATTGAAAAAAGATCAACGGTGAAAAATGAAAACTTCTTTATTCAGAAAGATCCGAACAAAGGAAATACTTTTGAATGGACGGATGGAAGTTCGGTGGATTTCACGAATTGGGCGGTAGGAGAGCCGGATTCGAACACCCACGCTTATGTGAGATTTTCAGCGTGAAATCATCGAAATTTGTTCCAATTGGAAATTGGAACAATCTAAAAATATTTCGATCAATTTGAGGAAATATCCTTTTGTGAAATTACGCAAAGTGTTGTATCAAAAAGTGTTGTATCATCAGAAATTAACTCATTTCAGCTTGAGAGCGGCGATGGGAAATGGGTGGCCTATTTTCCTATCAATCATTATCGTTTTATCTGCAAAAGAAGCTCTCAGTTCTGATCAATGTCTTGTGTTCTTTGTTCAAAAACCAATAAATCCCATGTTATTTAATCTTCTGAAAACACACAACTGCACATTATCTTTTTCTTTATTTCTGAATTGTTTCTTCAAAATCTCAAAGAGTTTTCCCAAAAATCCAGAATTCCGCCGGAAGCTGCAAGTATTTTGCTCTCTCGTCGCTCCTGAATAGATATTAGATATGGAATATGGAATACAATCAAAATGGATTGCATTTGAAATTCCCCATTCATTTGTCTTGTGATCTTCTCGGCGACGTTTGCGAAGAATTACGTGTAGCTAAGGTTTGAATGAAAATATTATTCTGGTGGGTAGTTATTAAATGATCGTAATGAAGAGAGATGCTCTCAAACAATGATCATCAATCACTTTCTAGTTGATCTCTCGATGTGTCAACCCACTTGAATCCGGAGGCTCAGAACTGATTTTCTCCGGCATCCACGTCGAAATGATGCTAAATGGTTTGGGTCTGATCTAGATAGATTCTCTCCCAAGCTTCACAAAACGAAAAAAAAGCCCAGGATGATCAACTTCGAGTTTGTGTGGTTTCCACACTTTGCGGGCGCGACTAAAATGAGAGGATTGACATTAAATGGATGTGGTATGTCAATATATACCCTTTTGTGTTTGTCTGGTCTTTTCCATCGCTTAGCTGAATCTAGGTGAAAACTATGTGATCTTCGTTGCCTTATTTCGACATACCTGGTGCCGATTCTTTCCATTTCGAAGAGATCATTTGAAATAAACTACTAACATCTACACATGTTTTGCTGGGACTCAAAGCAAATGTTCTGGCATCAATCGACCTCACAAACAAGGTTCTAAGTCTAAATTGAAGAAAAAGTCATTTACTCAACTTATTTCGATGTATTCCGGATCGTAGAATTGGCAACCTTACCGTTTTGAGGCCAAATATTCTCAGCCGCTAGGTCCAGGTACAAGTCTCCATTGAGTTGCAACTTCCTAGCGATGTAGACGAGACCGTCGAGGGTCTACAATGTTTTGCTTGACAGCGTTCTACATTGATTGAAATTTATTCTTTTTGTTCTTCGAAACAAACGCATCAGGAGCTGGACTGACCAGAATCCTCTCAACGATTCCTGAACAGATATCTCAAGGGACAACAGAAAAGAGGCACAATGCCTTTAGCTGAAACTTTATTGTGAAACAGAATATCTAAAAAACCTTTTTTAACTAGGAAATCACAAACTGATGACAAAGAAAACTCTTCGAGTCAAATATTTCCCTGATGTCGTTATAGCCCGACGAAAATCTCCACGAGGTCAAACGGACTGAAAATGGCAGGAAAGCGGACGGCACCCGGAGTGATGACCATGCAATTGCTCGGCGAGGTAAGCAGCGCCTTGAATCGCAAATATCCACCATACGATATCAAGGATCTTTCATTCCTAGTTAGTGCAGTCCTGGGGTATTCCGAGGTTGACGATTTCAGCTATATTTTCAGATAAAAAATTTCTACGAATTTATCGGCCTAATATTTTATCTATTTTATTCATTTGTTTCTCTTTTGTCCTTTTCTATTCAGAACTCTGCTATTTGGAGGAGGAGTATCCACAATGAGGGCTCCTCATCTCCACTTAATGCGAAATCAAGCCCCCTCCAGGGCGGTGTGCCAGAACGCGGGTGTTTATGCGTAGTTTTTTTTAAAACTTCTATAAACTGGATTTTTCATACACTAGCGACGAGGTGGTCCATGACTGGACCTCCCCTATGTTGGAGGCTGTTTATCATTAGCCTTTCAAAAAAAGTTCTTATAATATGCTAGGATAGGTGTTTTCACCTACTGAATCCAATCCCGTCAATAGTTTCTCAAAGTTTTAATTGTTTTTTTTGACTAACCGAGCCCAACGTGCCAAGTCCACAAATCATAAAAGATTGTCAGCTAAAATGAACTTTAACCAAAAGCGTGTTAGTTGAGAGTCTTCCTATGAGAAATTAAAACCTCAAATTAACACATTCCTGACGACATAAACTCATAATTTCTATTGCTAATTTTTCAGCCAACAAGTTAGTTAAATTTATTTGCAAAAAGTCAAAGAAGCTCCGGACCAACGACTAACCAATTTAACCAACGTGGTTAAATTCGATGAGCTTGGATATGTTTAGCTTCATTTCCCCTTCAAAATGCATTGATTAGAGAACAAAAAAATGTGTGAATGTGTTGATACCGTAGTACCTGTAACATTAGCGTAGTCTAACTTCTTTTTAGAAAATCTTTTTGCTCAGCGCCTAGATTTTTCCCAACTACAGTTTTGGTACCAAAAAATACTAGATTGTAAGGGCTATCATTTGACATCCAAGTGCACACTGTAGCATAAAGCAGCGGAGAACGGAGCGTGTAAAGTTAGACTACGCGGCAATACCCCGTTATTATGGGGAGGGCCCTACTGTTATAGGTATTACGGTAACAATTTTAACTAAATATTTTCAAGCTAAATAAAACGAGAAAACTTATAATAATAAATAGTCCTAACAATAAATAAATAATAAAACTCATAATAAAACGAACTGATGTGAGTGGCCAACTCAGAGTCCAAAAGTTGATCAAGAAATTTGATTCAAAAAACTGTTTCGAGGAGCAAAAATACGAAAATGGGGTCTTTATGGGCGAACAAATAAAGTCCACAAAATGGTAACGAGCTCTGAAATTGGAAAGCGCTTTTCTCATTTGGAGTTCGTAAAGGAAATTGATGTGTCCAAAAATGACGTAAGAAATCAAAAAATGGGCTAAATATTCAGTCAATCAAGAAAAGTAGCACATCAATGGACATCAGCATGAAGAAACTGACAATTCTTCGTGAAGGTCGCTCTTCTCGTCCCTCAACTCGTCGATTTGTCTTTGAATTTTAAATGCCTTTGAAATTATAATTTCCATGAGCTTTTATTTATTAGGTAGCTAGATGTTCCTTTAACCCTATTGTAAAGGCCCTTTCGCGTCAGCGGGGAGTTACGGCTGGTTCTTATTAAAAGTTCTTCTGCGTTATTAATTGACTAACGTATTCACATAAAGATATAACAACATTTTTAAAATTTTAAAAAGATAATCAAAGATTTTACATATCACTTTGCATTTCTGGTTTTCTGACAGCGGGAAACCATTCAGAAATAATGTGCAGTTGTGTGTTTTCAGAAGATTGAATAAAATGGGATTTATTGGTTTTTGTCCACAGAAAAGAACATAAGGAACTTATCAGTGTTGAGAGCGAATTTTGCAGATAAAACGAAAGTGATAGGTAGGAAGATAGGCCCCCCATTTCCCACTGCCGGTCCCTAGCTGAAAGTTGTTCATTTCTGATGGAAATCCTTTGATAAAACACTTTGCGTTATTTCACGAAAAGAAATTTCCTCAGATCGATCGAAATATTTTTGGATTAATTATGCATTGGAAATTGGAATACATATTGATGATTTCACGTTGAAAATCTCACCAAAGCGTGGCTCGAACCCGGGTGTCCCGGATACCAATTAATGAAATCCACCGAACTTCCATCCGTCCATTCCAAAGCATTTCCTTTGTTCGGATTTTTCTGGATAAAGAAATTTGTATGTTTCACCGTTGATATTTCGATTCTTTTTCATTCTAAAACTGTTCTAGTTTCCCACTTGAAGCTATTATTTCTATCAAAGAACTATCAGTCAAACGAATCATTTCTTAACAAAGAGTCTTCCGAAAATGGCTAAAAGAATCATTACTTTCTATTTCTTTATTTATCTCTTTCAATAAGAAAAATTCAACCTTCAGTCCGATCCAGAACCCAGCCTTCGAATCAATTGTTCTCGCTGAAATAAATATCGATGGTTTTTGGTTTATAAAGCATAAATTTCTACGAAAATCATAAACTTTCAGGATTGAATCATTTCGATTTCTTACCAAGTTTCCAAACAAAATCGTGCTCTTCCTGACTGTGAATTGAGACTAAATGGCTCTTTCGACTCGAACAATATGCCTCGGCTTCATAGAATGTCATTTCTTGACCGATAACCTTGAGATGAAGATAATCCTGGTTCACAGCATCCACCAAACCTTGTACCAAGAAGCGGTTTTTGCCAAATACGACCATCCATCACGAGACCCGAAAGTCAACGTTCGATCTCTAAATTTCTTCGAAAAACATGAGTCCAGATTCTTTAGACAAATACTCAATCCTTTTACTTAAAAAAATCACAAATCTGCCTGCAACTTTTTTCCCTTTCAAATTGTCTAGAGATGAATTGATTGGATTGAGTGGAATCGGTGTTTTGGGAGTGAAAAAACCGTTTTCTCAAGTCTCAGTTGACAAGAGATCCCAAATAAACTCACAATTGGGTTTCGAGACCAAAGTTTTTGCTCTGCAACACGTTGATTTTCCCTTCGAGCTCACCAATCTTGGCTTTCCCGTCTCTCACTTCCGTATCTGGAGTTCTTCTAAAAACATTTCGATTTTTATCTATATTTTATTTTGTGTTGTATTTTCTGAATTTCTTCGAAAAACTTTACTCCAGATTTTTTAGACAAATACTCAATCTATTTCCTTAAAAAAACGCATAAATCGCTACGGCTATTTTGCGATAATCGCGACTTCAGCTATTTTGTTTTCTTTTTAAATTCTTAAGAGGGGAGTTGATTGGATTGAGTGGAATGGGTGCTTTGGGAGTGAAAAAACTGCTTTCTCAAGTCTCAGTCGACAAGAGATATCAAATAAACTCACATTTGGGTCTCAAAGCCAGAGATCTTGCTCTGTAACGCGTCGATTTTCCCTTCGAGCTCTTCAATCTTGGCCTTTCCTTCTCTTACTTCCATATTTTGCTCGCTTCTAAAAAAAGCCCAATTTTTATTGATATTTCATGTTGAGCCTGTCTGAAAGGAAATTACAAAACTAGTACAATTGTGCTTCGAGATCTTCGTCCTTCCTTTTCGTCTCGGCGATTTTCCTTTCCAATCCTCGATTTCTCTCCCTTTCGTCAACCAAATCGGCCTCCAACTTCGCGATTTTCAAATTCGCCTCGATTTGAGCGATTTTTGCTGCCCATCGACTCATCTCGATGTCTTTGTCCTTTTTCATTTTTTGCCTAAACTATTTGATTAAATTAAAGACTGTTTTTGATAGAAGCAAAGATTTGGCGAAAAACCCACAAATCGGCTTCGAGTTGGGCGATTTTCTTCAACGAGATGGCCGGTTCTTCTATGCGTTTGACACTCTTTTCAGACAATTCTTCAGTCATTTCGGGCATTTCTGGAGATTTGGAAAAAGAAGAGGTGCCCTGAAGACATCGAGGAGGAAGATTCGAGCGATCGTCCATTTCGGTTGCTAGACGATTGGATGCCTAGAAAATGACTGAATTTTCACGAAGGACAAGCGAAAATTAAAGGAAACAGCTACTAAAGAGGCATAATTGATGAGAGAAGACAAAATCAAGCAAGAAATTCGTTGGCAAGCAAAATAGGGATTTCTTATTGAAACGAAAACTGTTACAAAACAACCATGATTTGCGGCAAGAAATAGAATGAGGACGTAAGGATTTTCTCAATAATTTACCAATATTCAGACTAAGTTTGAGGAGTGGGAAGCTCATTGCTGGGAATGATTGATGTGTTTTGCATAGGATGATTGAGACTTTGCCTTTTATTCCATTTACATCTTGCCCAAAGCATTCACAATTGTTTATTCACCCAATGGCAACAGTTGGCTCACATCTGCCGTACAGTGTATTGAATTGAGTAAATCACGATTTACAAATAACAGGGATTTCAGTTTGAAACGGCTCAATGTGACGATTTTTTTTGGAAAGATGAGCCGTAATGGCGGTCGTTGAGAACAGGATTCTCCAATCGTCCGTATTTGTTGTGCTCCTGGAAAGAGATTATCAAATGATTTCGATCGATTCCCCCAGAACTTTCAATAAAGATTCTGTCCCATTTTCGGAGCGACAAACATTCGTGTTACGATTGGTGGCTTTCCACGAAAAATGGCAGGTCGCCGTGGGCTGCTTGCGGCGAGCTCATATCGAAAGCCAGTAAGGGTCAAAAATTAGCCTTGGCCAAAAAATCTTTGATGTATTAATAATGCTGAGAATTAGAGCTTTCAAATGGTATATAGAATACATGCCACTTTCAGTAGTTTTGTTGGAAAAGGATGGATTTCCGAAAACTGGTACCAAGAACTTTACCATTTTCTAATCCTCTAATCTAATCTGCATTAAAGAAGTTTTTGTTGCTTTTTAACGAACTATTAATGTTATTAACTAATTCATTAAAACCGTATTTAGCTTTTGGGATAGCTATAGTATCCTCTTCATAAACTTGATTATTATTTTTATCATCTCCATTAACTACATAATAAAATTTGTTGTTGTTTTGATTGACACTAATTTTGTGGTCAATTTCTAATTTACCATCTATTTTTAATAAACCTATTTCATAATTTTTATCCATAAATTCTTGTGTAAATGAGTATTCAAAACTCTTTTCATTAAAAGTTAAATGCAAAGTAAAACATGCCATTTTAAAAAAAATCGTCATAAAAAAATTGAAACAAGTCTTGCATCACCTTATATATATACTAGGTTGGTGCAAATGAAATTTCGTTTTGTTACAAACATTAAAGTCATCCAAAATTTTTTTAGATAACAATTTATTTAAAACAATAAGCACCATTATTATCTATGACATCCCTCCAACGTTGCTACAGATTGCGGATCCCCTTCTCAAAGAACGCTTGATTCTGTGATGCAAAGTAGTTGGTCACCCAATTTTGGGTGACCTTTTGCATTCTTAAACTGGCAATTCTCAAGGGAATGTTGCATCGATCTGAAAGGTGAAAATCGGCGGGTGCTAAGTCTGGACTATACGGCGCATGTGGTAAGACCTTCCATCCTAGCTTCTCTAGTTCCTTACAAGAGGTTTTTGCCGTGTGAGCTGGAGCATTATCACGGAGAAAGTTGATAGTTGAGGGATTTAGGCCTTTTTCACGCAAAATTTCGTCAACCTTCTTGAGTTGTTGAATAAAATAAGATGAATCGACTGTTTTTCCGGGCTCTAATAATTCAAAATGAACAAGTCCATTGATATTCCACCAGCAAGACAACATCACTTTGCGCCCATGATAATCCGGCTTTGGAGTTGGAATTGGCGCTTGACCTTTGCTCAGCCATTGTCTTTTTCGAGAAGTATTATCAAAGTGAATCCACTTCTCATCCATCGTCAAGATATTCTCAAAAAAAATGGCTTCTTTTCGACTTCTGGAGCAAGATATGGCTGATCGGAACGCGTGCTCCCAGATTCTCAACACTCAATTGATGTGGAACCCATTGTCCATTACGATTTGTCTTTCCAATTATTTCCAAATGGCGTACAATTGTTGAATTGGAGATGTTTGGCAAGTTCTCGTGTTGTTTGCATTGGATCAGCTTCAATTCATTGTTGTCGATGGCTGTGGCACGATGTCCATGCGATTCGTCTTCAAGGGATTCATTACCATCTCGGAATTGGGCAAACCAGAGCTGGCATGATCTTTCGGTGATAACCTGTTCTCCAAAGGCGGAACAGAGATCACGATGTGAATCAGCAGCGTTTTTGCCCATTTTGAAGTCATAGAGAAGACACGTGCGCAGAACATACTTTTGATCCACCATGATCTAAAGCAAAAATCAATTAAAAAGTGAAAGCTCTGACTTTGAAAAAATGCGAAAATAAAGTAAATATCCAAGAGTACAAATGCACAAAAGAACATCAAATAAGCTCTTCAGATTAAAAAAATAAGAACATTTTATATCGACCGAAATTTCTTTTGCACCAACCTAATAAAAGATAAATTTTCTTCAAATCAAAAACAATAATTCTTAGAACAAGTCACAACAAGAAGACCAATTTTAAAGAAATCACTTCATTTAGGCTGCATGCTTTATTTCAGTAGTAGTTATTTCAGTTATTTCAGTAGTTTCAGTAGAAAACTAGAATAATAAAAATGTAAAAGAATGTTTAATTAGAATTAAAATGATACTCACATTTGCATCTGGATCATCAAAATGAAGATAGCCAAAAATAAGAACCGATGGAATCATTCTTGTCTCAGGATGGTGATCAGCCAATCCTCCATCATCAATTTTTAGATCCGACAAAGCAAAATTCGTCTTCGCGACTAAGCTTCCGATGAAGAGACCGTTCATATCGAAGATACCATGGCCTGAATCGCCATATCCTCCTTGCGAAGTACCAAAATAATACCCAGCTAAAACTAATTCAATTATTAAACGGAATGTTAGTAAATTACAGTTAAAAAATAATATATAATTTCTATAATATAAACAGGGCATTATTGAAGAACAGGCCCCCACTGGAAGTTGAGGGCTTTCTTTTCAGGCTTCCTTGCTTTCCTTTCCTTCCTATAAGATATCGTTAAATCCTTAGAAATGGTGATTCTAAGGGGTTGTTCTACGCATGCAAAAGAAAACTAACGAGGGAGCTATAACTACTTACCATCTCAGATCCCCTCCAAAATTATAGGGGGAATAAGCACCACAAAAAAAGAATTTTCGGAAATTTTTAGCTGCTAAATGCTAGAAATAACTGAAATATAAGGTTTCAAAGTTTTTAACTTAAAATTCAGCATTTTTGGGTATTTACACAACACTTTAAAAGGAACTCTCACAAACACGGGGGGAGCCGGGTGGCCGAGTGGTTAGGAACTCTAGCTGGTAGACCAAAGGTCGCCGGTTCGACTCCTTCCCCCTTGTTCTTTCGCTTTTTGGCCTTGCAAAACCCCAGAATGTGCGTTCTCTATAGCATTGCGTAATCTTCCGTCAACTGACACATTCCCTTTACCTAAGATTTCCGATTTTTGGCAGTTACCAGCTTCCAAGGCTTCAACATGTTTCATCCCTCGAAAGTGCTGAAGATCTTGATCCGTGGTTTCGAAAATGAGAAAATCGTTCTCCTTGGAAACGGCATTCACAACAACCTGAAAAGCTGAGCAATTAATTAAGTATAAAAAATAAAGGTACTTTGGTGGTTGGGGAGAGCCACTTTTATCCTGGCTTAGTTGGATCTAATGCTGTGAGTGATTGTATTGATACCTTTCACCTATTCTAAGGTAATCAAATATGTTTAATAGATTGGTGACAAATTTTGGCAATTCTCGCCTAACCTCATGTACTTTAACCACCAAACGCTACCCAAAGCTGCTTAGACTTGAAAAGCAAATAAAAATGTCAATATGAAACTTGGTACATGTTGTAAATGCTCTAAAAGCATAGGCATATTTGATTAGTTAAAAGGCATTGATATACAACGACTCAAAACATTAGATTCAACTAAGCCAGGATAAAAGTGCCACTTTTATCTCCCTCCCAAATACCAAAGTACCAAAATAAATTGCTTAATGTCTAAAATCTATTTCAAAACTGAAAATATACCTCAGTCTTGCTTAAATGATTTTGTATGTTTTTATGACGAAAAAGAGGTAAAATAATGAGATGAAGAAAAGGGCGTTGAGCTAGTATCAGGAAAATAAAAAAAATATTTTCAAAAGGTGTAAGCTTTAGCGCCGAAAATTTCTCAAAATGTACTCTCATAACCATTTTATTTCAAAAAAAGTAGACGTTAATTATTTAGCTGAATATCTTTAACCTACTTCTAGTGGTTTAAAACAGTTCAGTCGAGCAATTATTTTATTTTACGCGTGCTCTTGAATTAACCAGTCTTACATTTTTGCGCCTTTCTACTTCTGTTACCCTTTCTCTTCTCTCGTGCAAAAACCACACTTAAAGCGCCTAGTTATATGCCTGTCTTATATTCGAGCCTTTTCTTCCAAAAGTCATTCCGAAAAACCGTTCTTTTTGTTTACGAGGACTCCTTCCCGCCTCAATCTCCCTCTTTTTAACATTTTATCTACTTAAATTCGTTTTTAATTTTGTTTTCAGAGAATGTCTGTTCAACCAGTCAACCCAAAGCCGTTTCTCAATGGACTCACCGGAAAGCCAGTTGTGTGCAGATTGAAGTGGGGAATGGAATATCGAGGCGTCCTCATCCCGATCGACGGTCACATGAATGTCCAGGTGGGGTTGCTTTTGTGTAAAGTTTTGGTACTTTTCCAATATCGGGGGAGCGGTCCGATTATAAGGGGAGCGGGAGGATTATCGGGGGAGCAAATTTTGGCAGCCCTACATATGGTTTCCACATTCGCTCGATTGTTTGCGGATGCACGGTCGGATCTGTCGGCAAAACAAAATTTGTCGAGTGGTTGACCCATGCAAAATCGTAATTTGGGTCAGTGAGATGAGTCCCTTGGTATGCACGCCACCCATCAGAGATGATTCGAGTCCCCTTTTCGATATGTTTTCGAATAGCTTCAAGCAGAACCGGAGCCGTCCGGTTTGGCACAATAAAAGCTAAGCATTTCCTTGTTTCACGACACAGACCACCAAAAAGCCAACATTCTGGCAGCATCCTACCGGCGTGGTTTTTGCGCTTTGCGATCAGCGATTCATCGACCTCCAAGGTGATCAACGGCATCACCGATCTTGTTAATCGAAAGCTTCTTGATTTTCCAAGCGCACACTTGGCGGAGAAAGTAGTTTCACTCAACAACGGTGTCGCCACTAATGCCGAGCTTCTGCTGAGAGTATTTAATTGTCGTGAGTCCCTGGGTCCATAGGTGAATGAACCTTAAAATTATGACGAACGGGAACTTGGTTTGTTGCAAAAATTTACCGACTCGTATTCCTCTTGGATGCTTGGGGACCTTTCGCCGTGCGCAAGTGTTGCACACCTAGCGAAATAGATCTTCTCCTTTTGAGCGGACTTTTATCGATTCGCCACAGTTGCAAATCCACGACTGGATAACTGCTTTGGTGACGGAATAATCGATTGCCGTCGATTCCTTGAACGCACAAATGTCGGAGAAGCGCATCGTCGTTAAAGTTAAAAAAACGTTGCAGTAAAAATACAGTCTCCGAAATGCATTTTTCGAGGGGGCAAAATTTGTTCCCCCGATTTTACTTTCGTTCCCCCGATATTGGAAAAGTACCAAAGTTTTTATGGCATAGCTTAAAGCTAGTTTGGAGAGGTACGTTCTGAATTTTGTTAGTTTGGATGTCGCTTGTGAACAGTCAGATTTATGACGAGTAAGCTTGCTTAGGCCTAGGCATTCACAAATAAATTTTTTGTCTTTTAGATGGCTAACGCAGAGGAATACATTGATGGAACCAGCACTGGAGCTTTGGGAGAAATTTCAATAAGGTGATTAATGTGACTTTTGTCAATTTTTTTTACATCTAGGTGCAACAACATCCTCTACATCGGAGGCGCCGAAGACTCGGAAGGTTGATCGCCCAGTTTTCATTATTTATCATTTTGCTAACTTGTTGAGTGTGTAACGTTATTATTGATCTCTTCCGTATTTTTATGAATAAGGTTTAATTTGTCGAGTTAATTATATTAACGGTTCAGGGTGCATGAATCAAACGCAATACCTATAAACTGGGAAGTTTACATGCAGATTAAAAGGAAATGTTGTTGCTGTGGTATGAAGCACTACAAGAACTCAGTTTTATGACGATGAAACTTAGGCAGTTTAAGATGGGCCGCTCCAGGGACTCCATCTGGCTCCGGGGAAGGCCCTCCAGAGGACGAGTACATTGGCAGGTTGGTTGATTAAAAGCCAAAGCCAAATATCTTTAGTAACGAAAAGTCGCCAGAGCCAGAGCTCGGCAAAAAAGGAAGATGTATCTCGGAAAAATAGCAGAGAAAAGTATGTTTTTTGAATCATACTGATCGTTGCTGTAGTAATGACGCTAGTAGGTTCGAAATTTAAAAAGTATTTGACGACTTTCGAGCTAAATCACTACAATTTGAGTAGAAGAAAAGAAGACACTCAATGAAGTTATTGTGTTAAGTTTTAGCTGAGTGAATCTTCGCAGCAACTAATAAGCACAACAATTGCAGATCTCGATCCGCTAGTCCAAGAAAGAGAAGTCCTCGTCGACATCAGTCAAAAGATCGAAACAGGAGTTGGTAATGTTGGCATTTGCACACTGAGAATACATTCTGATTCTTAGATCTCCAAAAAGGTCACGACGTAAAGCCAAAGAAAGACGCAGATCTCGAGATCATGATCGTGACCGTGCTGAAGCTGAAGTTGATCCAAGAACAAATCCAGGTAATGCATCAAATGATAACGTGACAACAGAAAAAATTTAGGATCAATCGGGTGATCAATTTCAACGATTGAATTGGGTCCGTTTGAAGAAAAAGATTCACGGTCTCGTCAATAAAGTCAACGCCAGCAATCTTGTCGGAATTGTGCGAGTTTCTTCAAGAAAAAATTATCCGTGGAAAGTTTGTTTTTTACCATTTTCTCAAGTAAACAAAATTTTGGGGGATTGCTGACTCGATCGATAATTCAAGCACAAGCCTTTTCTCCAACATTTTCGCATGTATACGCTGGTTTGGCTGGAGTGATTAATTCCAAGTCTCCTGTTATTGGCGAATTGACACTTAAGTATGTTTCACAGTTTTAGGCTTTAGAAATTATGTATTTAGGCGTTTGATTATGCAGTTCAAGCGATCTTTTCGTCCAGACGACAAAGCAACAACGGTGACTGTCGGTAAATTTCTCACACATTCGATCAATCAACAAGTGGTATGCTGTTTTTCTTTAAATATGAATTGAATATGAATTCGATGCATATTTAGGCTCACGAGTCGCTTGCTCTTGAGATCATGCTTTTGATGCTTAAAATACCAACGGAAGATTCAGCGGAAGTGTGTATAGCTTTTCTGAAAGAATGTGGCGCGAAACTGACAGAGGTTTGCTTTATTTAGAAACGCTTATTGAGAAATGATTTGTTAGATTTCCCTTGGACAATGTTTTCTCAAGACTTCGAAACATCCTTGCTGAAGCACAATTGGATTCACGTATTCGTTATATGATTGAAACTGCAATGACAATTCGGAGAGATAAATTTGCGGTCAGTTTTCAGCTCTATTGCCTGGCAAAGTTTATTCTTTAAGGAATACCCAGCTTTAATTGATGAACTCGATCTTATTTCAGAAGAGGACCAAATTACACATACCCTTTCCCTTGAAGATGCTACCGATCCTGAAAATATGCTTAGTGGGTGAACTGAAAAAGTTGATTTTCGATCAGCTTGGCTTTCAAACAAACTTTACAGACATTTTCAAATTGGATCCCGATTTTGAGAAAAATGAAGCTGCCTTCAACGAGATCCGTGAACAAATCATTGGTGACGCCGGTGAAAGTGAAGAGGAATTAGAGGAAGAGGAAGAGGAAGAGGACGAGGATGAAGAAGGTGACGATGAGGCAGCTGCAAACGGTAGACATTCAATTTTATCGATTTAAATTTTATGAAGCTTGAGACGAGCCTAATGCAATATTTAAATACTTACTTCAGCTCAACCTCTACAAATGGAAACCATTGACAACACTGAGCAAAATCTCGTTGCTTTCCGTCGCGAAGGTTACCGCTCACAAACTTCTCAAGATGGGCGTCAAGCCAGAATTGAAGGTTGGGCTTATTGATGGGACATAAAACATTTTTGGCTCTTTTCAATTACTAGGTACTTTAACCTTGGAACCCACTTTTCTTAAATTTTAAGGTACCTAATGATAGAAAAGAGCCACATTTTTTTCGTTTTAGCCGGAACTCATTCACATGCTCGTTGATTGTTGTGCACAGCAACGTACTTATGAAAGGTTTTATGGACTTCTTTGCGAGCGTTTTTCTCGGCTGAAACGTGAATTTCAAGTTATCTTCAAAAGTATAGGAATATTTTCTTATTTTAGGCTACTTTTGAGACGATAGCTCGTGAGACTTATCAAACTATCCATCGCTTTGAGATTACGAAACTGAGGAATATGGCTCGTTCAATCAATCATTTGGTTTTCACAGATGCCATTACTTGGGACGTAAGTCTTTATGCGAATATTTACTTTTTCTTATCCATATTTAAAGTGTTCAAATTTAGGTTTTGAGCGAAATCCATTTGAACGAGAATGAGACAACTTCTTCAGACAGGATTTACATCAAAACCATTTTCCTTGAATTGGCTCAAATGATTGTGCTTCCAAAGCTGTATTAAAGAATCTGTGATCCGTCAGATTAGAGATTTTCTAGAATTCAATAATCTATATTACATTGCAACATGCGTTTGAAGGACGTTTTCCTCGGGACAACCCAGCCAATACTCGCTTCGCCATCAATTTCTTCACATTAACCGGTCTTGGTGGACTGACGAAAGGAGGTTTCAGAAAGCTAATAAGTGTATAAACTTTAGGGTGGGTCTTCGCGAGTTTTTGGTAAAAGGCGGAAAGAGGAAGAAATCTGACTCCGAATCAAGCTCTGAATCCTCTTCATCATCATCCAACGATGACAGCGACAGTGACTCTGATACTACTTCTTCAAGCTCGTCGGATTCTGATTCAAGTCTTCAAGAATGCTTCATGATTCCTCAAGATTGAAAGGCCAATGCTTTTTTTAATTTCCTTGGAGATCGAAAAGTTCTTGGAGCAGAGGAAAGCCACCGATCTCAACACAAATGTTTGTTTCTCCGAAAATTGGACAGAATTTGTATCGAAAGTTTTGGAGGCATCGATCGACAACAACTACGGACGATTGGAGAATCAATTCCTGTTCGTTGCGAACACCATTACGGCTCATCGTTCCAAAATCGTCACATTGAGCCGTTTCAAACTGAAATTCTCTTTCATTTGTAAATCGTTATTTACTCAATTCAATTTACTGTACGGCAGATGTGAGCCAACTGTTGCCATTGGGTGAATAAACAATTGTGAATGCTTCAGGCAAGATCTCAATCATCCTATGCAAAACACATCAATCATTCCCAGCAATGAGCTTCCCACTCCTCAAACTTAGTCTGAATATTGGTAAATTATTGAGAAAATCCTTACGTCCTCATTCTATTTCTTGCCGCAAATCATGGTTGTTTTGTAACAGTTTTCGTTTCAATAAGAAATCCCTATTTTGCTTGCCAACGAATTTCTTGTTTGATTTTGTCTTCTCTCATCAATTATGCCTCTTTAGTAGCTGTTTCCTTTAATTTTCGCTTGTCCTTCGTGAAAATTCAGTCATAATATTTAGCTGTCCTTATAAAATGGTTCTTTGGCTTTCACAAATCAACTCATTTTATATTATTCGTTATGGTGTCAGCGATATGTCTCAATATTGTCAATTTTGCATCTCGTTGAGGTTGGTCATGCGGTTACTCGATTCTATTTACGGTTATTGGATCTAGTTTACAAGAAAAATGGTATTCGAACTTGACACCGATCTAATTGTAAGAGAAAGTAGCTTGGCACCAATCTAATTGGAAACCAAAGCCAGCCAGCCAGCCTACTTTGTGCTAAATTTTTTGCGGAACTGGGTCGTTTCCCCAACTTGCATAACTTGCATAAGTTTGGCGCAAAGTAGTCACCCCCAAAGCCAACTTCAATACGCTTTTGCAACTTTTAAGAGCAGGAAAGGAAAGCAAAGAGTAGGTAATTGGGTGTGGTTGAGAGTTTTACTCTAAAAACTATAACTTTTACATTGCCTTTAAATGACGGAAACCCATCTGATGTTAACAATTTCACCGATTCAGTCGTTTCTTTGCTCTTGCTTTTGACGGTGCCTATTTCCGATACTCAATGCGATTGCCTTATCTCCAAGTTCTCATACCGTACGCCATTCGATTTGCGATCGGATATTTAGGTGAACTCTGCGAAAAGCAGCTTTATGATGGCTGGATGTATTAGGTTGGCAACTTAATAATGACGCGTCACTACTTAACATGTTTTTTGTAATTTCAAGCGCCGTTTCTTCCCTCTTTTTTGCATATATACAAAGTAAAAGATATCTGCATAAATAACATTTAGTGCTGCAAATTTCATCATTCGCTTTTTGGCAAAAAATGGAGGACAAAAAATTCCGTATTCGAGCTGCATTGTTCTACGATTTTAAACAAGGAAAATCACCAGCTGAATCTCATCGCACGATCATCACTGTTTTTGGGAAGGAAAGTATACACATTCGGCAATGTCAACGATGGTTTCAAAGATTCCAAGGCGGCGATGAAAGCCTCGTAGACGAGCCACACCAAGGACATCCTCCAGAAGTGGTCGACGATGACTTGCTCGTCTTAATTGAAGATTGCCCAACACTCACCGTTCGTGAGTTGGCAGAAATATTTGAAGTATCCCATACGACAATCAAAAACTATTTACACAAACTTGGGAAAAGAATCGAGTTGGAAAATGGGTTCCTCACGAACTGACCCAAAGCAACAAAATGTCGCCTCAATTTTGCTACAAAAATGTAAATCAAACGACTTTTTTCACAGGGTTTTGACTTCTGACGAAACGTGGATCAACTACGAGAACATTAAACGCAAAAATCAATGGCTATCTGCTGGGCAGACCCCTCAAACCACTCCCAAACCTGATATCCATGGGAAGAAGATAATGCTCTGTTGCTGGTGGTACTTCAAGGGATTGGTGCATTATGAAGTGCTGAAACCTGGCCAAACCGTCGATGCTGATCTTTATTCGAAGCAATTAATGAGAGTTAACGAGTCTTTGAAGAAATTGGGGCTCAAACCGGAGAGAGTCAGATTTTTACACGACAACGCAAAACCTCACACTGCAAAGATCACTTATAAGAAAATCGAGGAACTTGGCTGGAAGGTTTTGCCCCACGCGTCTTATTCACCTGATCTGGCTCCTTCAGATTACTTTTTGTTTCGGTCGCTGAAGCACTTTTTGGAGGGAGAAAAGTTCGATGATCATGCTCAGGTCATAAAAGCAGTGAATGACTACTTCGCCTCAAAAACTCCCAAGTTCTTCGAGGATGGGATCCGGGATTTGCGCAGAAGATGGGAAGAAGTCATAGATACTAATGGAGAATACCTTTCGAATTGAAAGCTCTTCTTTTGTGTTTTTTTGAAATAAATGATTTGTTACATAAACGCGTCATTATTAAGTTGCCAACCTAATACTTCTACGATCCATTCATCGTTTACGCTCCATATTTTCTCACTTGTGCCCTTGATTTTGTTATCAGACGTAAAATGAAAAGGTTTGTCTTGGTGGGATGGAAAGTACGCGTAATTGTTCCGATTTGACTCAATTTTCAATTGTTAGAAGTTTCGTTTTACCAAAAAAACTTTGGAAGTACATTTCCTTGACTCATTTTAGAGCCCGATCTTCGATAATTCTATTCCTAGAAGAAATCCGAAAACTCAATCAAACGGATGAATTAGGATTGGAAGTTGAGAAACCCATAAAAACGCAGAGATCAAAAAGCTGGCTTTAATACGTGCTTGGGGGAATCGGGAAATGGTTTTGGTCTGGTTTTGGCCTTATCTCCGTCAAAAGTTCATCAAGTTCCAAAAGCAAAGGCTCCTCGAAACTCAGGAATCTTTGCAAGGCCTGCAGTAAGGCCAGATTAGGCAAGCACAAATGCCAGGCAAGGATGTGGCTCTTAGAACCCGGCTATAACATTTTTGGAATCAATACCAGGCAGACTGAAGCCAGGTTGAAATAGGGAAGCAATCAAGATCATATACAGGCACGATTGAGGCAAAAACAAGCCAACTGCACCAGAAAACTGCAATTTTTGATTCAAAGTATTTTTAGTTAAAACATAGCGGGCACGCCAGCCGAGCAGAAATGTTGTTGATGACACAAGTTGGTGAAGGCTCTACCTCTCTTGAACGAATTTCTTTAGATGATCATCAGTTCTCTGGTTACTTTCACTTACACTATTGGTTTCTATTTCATTGGAAACGTTTCGAATTTGTTTTTCAACTGGGATGTTGCCAATATGTTGATGTCTGTTCGTGATTTCAGCCACGCTTTTCTCTTCAACCTTGTTTTGAGGTTAGTGCACAAAATCACATTTACTGTAGATTAAGCTTATTTTAACACTTACAATGTTTATTGTAGCATAAATCATCTCATTTCAGTCTAATCACCGCACTTTTCCTCCGAAAACCGAAAGAAAAGCCGTTAAGGACAAGAAATTCGATCACTGTGACTTCATCAAAAGTCCATTGAAACGGCATAATTGTGATATTGAACTGTGATATCTCAAACTAATATTATATCTCAATAAAGCTTTATGACTAAATAGTTGATAGAAAACAAAGATAAAAAGAAAAATCTGAAATGTAGCTTAGCTAGTTACCGTATTCACTCTAATAGTAGTGGACCCCGCCGAGCCGAGTTGATGACTATTTTACGGTTTCGAGGTTTTCGCAGAAGCTCAACACTCTAATCCCCCACAAGATCTCATCATCAGCTACATTTTCTGACCCCACATCGATAGGTTCTGATAAGCGGTTTTCGAAATTTCGAGCAATTTAGGCAAGGCTCAGGGTGCACTACTATTAGAGAGAAGCCGGCAGTTGTTTGGAAGAAGTGCCGGAAGGCTGAATAGGCTGAATTTAATAGTTTGGGGCGTTCAATCTTATCATTGGGGATGATTTTGTTTCAAATGCCGAATAGAACAAACGGTTAAACGGGTTTCCCCAAAACCCTCACAATGTAACAAGAACACGCAATATTCAGCATAAGGCCCGCTCGTGATACCAGTACACAAAGGATTGGCGCTTCGTCAACACAAACATTATCAATTCTTTCTATAATATTAGATCAGCTATCTAAACAGAATCTAGAACCTTAAAGATAGGAGCAGAGAAAAGCCACCGATCTCAACACCGATCTCATCGCGCATTTTCGGAACGAGGTGCAATTTTGAGCTGATGAATCTATGTGATGCTCATGATACAGATAGCTAAAGTCCTTGTATCTCTTTTCTGTTGTCCCTTGAGCTATCTGTTCAGGAATCGTTGAGAGGATTCTGGTCAGTCTCCTGATGTTTCGAAGAAAAAAAAGAATAAGTTTCAATCAATGTAGAACTCGGTCAAGTAAAACATTTCAGACTCTCGACGGTCTCGTCTACATTGCTAGAAAGCTGCAACTCAACGAAGACTTGTCCCTGGACCTAACGCCTGAGGATATTTGGCCTCAAACCGCAAGGTTGCCAATTCTACGATCCGGAATACATCGAAATAAGTTGAGTAAATGACTTTCCCTTCAATTTAGACTTTGAACTTTGTTTGTGAAGTCTATTGGTGTCAGAACATTTACTTTGAGTCTCAGCAAAACATGTGTACATGTTAGTAGTTGATTTCAAATGATCTCTTGGAAATGGGAAGAATCGAGCGCTAGGTATGTCCAAATGAGGCCTAAAAGATCACATAGTTTCCACCTAGATTCAGCCAAGCGACGGGAAAGACAAGACAAACACAAAAGGGACTGTATTGACTGTATTGACTTACCAAATCCATTCAATGTCAATCCTTCCATTTTAGTCGCGCCCGCAAAGTGTGGTAATCACACAAACTCGAATTTGATTATCATGGGCTTTTTTTCGTTTTTGTGAAGTTTTCGCAGACGCTCAACACTCTAATCTCCCACAAGATCTCATCATCAGCTACATTTTCCGATAGACCCCACATCGATAGGCTCTGATAAACGGTTTTCGAGATTTCGAGCAACTTAGGCAACGCTCAGGGTACACTACTATTAGAGAGAAGCCGGTTGTTGTTTTGAAGAAGTACCAGAAGGCTGAATAGGCTGAATTCAATAGTTCGGGGCGTGACCGGCTTCAATCTTATCATTGGGGATGATTTTGCTTCAAAAGCCGAATAGAACAAAATGTCAAACGGGTTTCCCCAAAAACCTCACAATATTACAAGGACACGCAATATTCAGCATAAGGCCCGCTCGTGATACAAGTACACAACGGATTCACGCTTCAAAACGAACATTATCAATTCTTTCTATAATATTAGATCAGCTATCTAAACAGAATTTAGAACCTTAAAGATAGGGGCAGAGGAAAGCCACCGATCTCAACACCGATCTCATCGCGCATTTTCGGGACGAGGTGCAATTTTGAGCTGATGAATCTATGTGATGCTCATGATACGGATAGTTAACGGCATTGTGTATCTTTTCTGTTGTCCCTTGAGATATCTGTTCAGGAATCGTTGAGAGGATTCTGGTCAGTCCAACTCCTGATGCGTTTGTTTCTAAGAACAAAAAAAATAATTTTCAATCAATGTAGAACGCTGTCAAGCAAAACATTGCAGAATTTCGACGGGCCCCGTCTACATCACTAGAAAGCTGCAACTCAACGAGACTTGTACCTGGACTGAGCGCCCAGGAATCTTTGCCCTCAAAACGGCACGGTTGTCCCTTGAGATATCTGTTCAGGAAAAAAATGTTCAGCAACTCAACGAAGACTTGTCCCTGGACCTAGTGCGAGAATATTTGACCTCAAAACGGCCAGGTTGCCAATTCTACGATCCAGAATACATCGAAATAAGTTGAGTAAATGACTCTTCCTTCAATTTAGACTTAGAACCTTGTTTGTGAGGTCGATTGGTGCCAGAACATTTACTTTGAGTCTCAGCAAAACATCTGTACATGTTCGTAGTTGATTTCAAATGATCTCTTCGAAATGGAAAGAATCGAGCGCTAGGTATGTCGAAATAAGGCATCGAAGATCACGTAGTTTCCACCTAGATTCAGCTCAGCGATGGGAAAGACAAGGCAAACACAAAAGGGTATATATTGACACACCACATCCATTCAATGTCAATTCTTTCATTTTAGTCGGGCCCGCCAAGCATGGAAACCACACAAACCCGAAGTTGATCCTCATGGGCTTTTTTTTCGTTTTTATGAAGTTTGGGAGAGAACTAGATAGATTCTCTCCCCACCTTCACAAAAATCCCACCCAAACCTTTCGCATCATTTCGACGTGGGTGCCGGAGAAAATCAGATCCGAGTTTCCCGATTCAAGTGGGTTGATTAGTCCAGAGACAAACTAGTAGAAATGCGTTCTCGACCCACTGGCAAGATTTAGATATCAAATCGAATCGCACAAACACGGCAAGCACGGGGTCGATTCGGGATATTTCAAGAATGGCGGCGTCTAAAAAAAGTGATTGATGATCATTATTTGAAAGCATCTCTCTTCATTACGATCAATTAATAACTACCCAATAATGAAGTTTTCATTCAAACCCACACGAGTCTTCTGCTTTTTCTGATCTCCATGAAAACTTTGATCCAACCACGCTACGCCGAGCTTTCGATCTATGCCGTTATTCTATTTAATTTGGACTAATAGGGACTCCTTTGATGGAAAAGAGATCTTTGTTAAACTGAAACTCGAACAGCATCTCTCTTGCCGGACCTCTTCATTCGTTACTCGTGCCTCAAAGAGATTTTGGATTCGGACAAAGAAATTCGCTTAGCTACACGCAACTCTTCGCAAACGTCGCCGGGAACATCACTAGGCCAATGGATGGGGAATTTCGAATGAAATCCATTTTGATTGTATTCCATATTCCATATCTAATAGTTATTCAGGAGCGGCCAGACAGCAAAATACTTGCAGCTTCAGGCGCAATTCTGGGTTTCTGGAAAAACTTTTTATATGAGATTTTGCAGAAACAATTCAGAAATAAAGAAAAAGCATGGGATTTATTGGTTTTTGGTCCACAGAAAAAGACACAAAGCATTTATCAGAATTGAGAGCACCTTTTGCAGATCAAAAGAATCTGATGGGTAGGAGGATAGACTCCCCATTTCCCATCGTAGCTCAGAAGCTGAAATGTGTTCATTTCTGATGGAAATCCTTAGATAAAACACTTTGTGTTCTGTCACAAAAAGAAATTTCCTCAGATTGATCAAAATGTTTGGATCAATTTTAATTATGCATTGGAAATTGGAATAAATATTGATGATTTCACGTTGAAAATCTCACCCAAGTGTGGGTGTTCAAATCCGGCTTTCTTCCATCCCAATTCGTGAAATCCACCGAACTTCCATCCGTCCATTCCAAAGCATTTCCTTTGTTCGGATTTTTCTGAATAAAGAAATTTTTATGTTTAGACATTGATATTTCGATCCGATTTTCCTTTATTGTTATTGAACTTATTCTAGTTGTCCAATTGAAATCATTATTTCAATCAAAGAACTATTAGCCAAACGAATCATTTTTCACAAAGAGCCTACCGGAAATGACTGAAAGAATCATTAGTTTCTATATATTTATTTATCTTTCAATAAGGAAAATTGAACCTTCAGTCCGATCCAGAACCCATGAAAGGCTTGAACAGTTTTCGCTGAAATAAATATCGATTGTTTTTGGTTTATAAAACATAAATTTCTACGAAAATCATGAATTTTCAGAATTGAATCATTTCGATTTCTTACCGAGTTCCCAAACAAAATCGTTCTCTTCCTGACTGTGAATTGAGACTAAATGGCTCTTTCGACTCGCACAATATGTCATAGCTTCATCAAATGTCATTCTTTGATCGAAAGCCTTGAGATGAAGATAATCCTGGTTCACAACATCCACCAAACCTTGTACCAAGAAGAGCTTTTTGCCAAATACGACCATCCATTCAGATCCAAGATCAAAGTCATCGTTCGACTTCTGAATTTCTCGGAAAAACATTACTCCAGATTCTTTAGACAAATACTCAATCTATTTCCTGAAAAAAACCCATAAATCTGGCCGCAACCTCTTGATTTTGACCATTTTGTTTTCTCTTTTAAATTGTTAAGAGGGGAGTTGATTGGATTGAGTGGAATGGGTGTTTTGGGGTGAAAAAACTGTTTTCTCAAGTCTCAGTCGACAAGAGATATCAAATAAACTCACATTTGGGTTTCGAGGTCAGAGTTCTTGCTCTGCAATGCAGTGATTTTCCCTTCGAGCTCTCCAATCTTGGCTTTTCCGTCTCCTGCTTCCGTATTCTGAGTACTTCTGAAAATAGTTCGGATAACTATATATTGGGCTTGTCAAAATCACTACTCAAAACCCAAAAAAGATGAGCTTGAATTCTTCAAGATTCTTGATTTCACCCACATTTCCCTCTCGAGTCCGCTGATTTTTCCTCGGGCCTCGACGAGTTCTTGTTGGGTGTTATTCCTGAAAAGTCTTGTCATTGAGACACTCAAGCCTATTTATTGTTTATTCTATCAATTTCGCTTTTCTCCCAAGAAACTCACAAATTTCTTTGACAAGACCTCAAGCAGACGGTATCCGGACAATCCTCTGTACTGCTGAAATCTAAGATCATCGAAAAACCCCTTTCTGACCAACTTCAAAGTACTACGATCACCAGACGGAATCTCATCTCGATCATTCGAAGATCTGAATGGTTGAAAACATGGCTATTTGAAGGGAAAGGAATACGTGAATTCATCCACTTGAACGCTTTCTTGAATGGACGATGAAATTTGATGGAAAAGGAGGAGAATCGTGAAGCAGAACATTGTTATAAAAAGCATAGCTAAACAAAACTTCTCTAAAACGGAAACTGCTCAAGGCATTAAAACTTAGAAAAAGAGAGAGAGGAGTAGCTTTCTCAGACCAAATTTCTCAAATCGAACTCGAGACAAAGAAAGAAGATCACAAAAATCTTGAGACACCGAGGCAGCAGGATGATGAGGTTGGTTGCAGAATCTCTGGAATCTTGCTTTCCCTGCTCGATCTCTTCAGAGCATCTCTTCTTTTTCCAAATCTCCAGAAATGCCCGAAATGACTGAAGAATTGCCTGAAACGAGTGTGAAACGCATAGAAGAACCGGTCATCTCGTTGAAGAAAATCGCCCAGCTCGAAGCCGATTTGTGGGTTTTTCGCCAAATCTTTGCTTCTATCAAAAACAGTCTTTCATTTAATTTTGAATTTTCTCGAAGAACAAGTGAAAATTAAAAGAAAAGGTTACTAGATAAGCAGAATTGATGAGAAAATCAAACCAGAAATTTGTTGCCAGGCAAAATACGGATTTCTTACCAAATAAAGAGAAAGGAGGGGAATGCCCGATTCGTTTAATCATCATTCGTCAACCAAAAACAATCAATATTGATTTCAGCGAAAACTGAAAACGAAAACTGCTACAAAACAACAATGAAGAAGCTGTCGGGTGGGAGACCAGACCGTTCATTTCCCATGGCTGCTCGAAGACTGAAATGTGTTCATTTCTGATGGAAACCATTTGATAAAACATTATTTTATTATTTTATTTGTTATTTTACAAAAAGAAGTTCCCTCAAATTGATGGAAACATGTTTGAATTAACTATGCATGGGAAACAAATAAATGAATAAATATCGATGATTTCGGATTTCCGTGATGGTTTCACCTTTTTCCAGAATAAGCCGCACTTTTGTGTAAATAACTTCAATAATCTCAGCCTTCCATCCATGTTCCAAAAGTTTTAATCCTATTTTATTACTTAACTTTAAATACCCACCTTCATCTTTCAACGAGCCTAGCACCTCACTTGCCATTTCTGAGGCTTCATCGCCTGAACGCCTGAACCTGAACGTTTGATCTCGAAAAGCTGCCTTCTTGGCCAATTTATATTTGAGATCGGTTGGATTGAAAAAGTGATACCCGACGGTCTTCTTTGAACTATCGGTCTAACTATCGGTCCTTTGAACGTAAATCGAACCAAAAGTAAAATTGCTGGTGGTTTGATGAGTGGATCCTCGTCGTCTTTTTTCTGTTTCGAAATCTTTTGACTTTTGACATGTAGTTGTAGGAATGTCCTCCGAAGAGGAAAACGCTGTCGACGAAGAAATGATTGCATCCAACCGTCGCTTCTTTCGGGATCGAGACCAGCCTCAGAAACAGTTCATCGCTTCGTTATAGGTTGGATGCAACTCTCCACAGCCAAATATCCTAATGGATCTGAAATCTGAAATGTGTCTTTCATGTTTGAGGGAGATCTTCTGATAATCTTTTTCGAGTTTCTGGTAATCACGACTCATCACCAGAAGACACGGGATGAAGAACGAATCCTTCTGGACTCTCTTGTCACTTTTTATCAAAACACGGAATTCTTTCTCTTGACATCCATTTCCTCTTACTTTATTGTACTGAACAAAATCATTTAGAAGAAGTGGTCCGAAGCTCTAGGTGGAGTTGTTTGTAACGATGAGGCTTCTACCGATTCTTCTACTGATTTGAATTCAATGAAATCTGTTACTAAAACACGATACGACATTTGACGTTGATACGATTGACTAGCGATTGATTTAGTAAGATAATACATGAGAGCTCCCCCGTAAGCCCCCAACTGTTTTCATAACGAAATCATGTGAGCTTTAAATTCCTTGACCAAAATGAATAGGCTCGGTTGTATTAGGTTGGTGCAAAAGAAATTTCGGTCGATATAAAATGTTCTTATTTTTTTAATCTGAAGAGCTTATTTGATGTTCTTTTGTGCATTTGTACTCTTGGATATTTACTTTATTTTCGCATTTTTTCAAAGTCAGAGCTTTCACTTTTTAATTGATTTTTGCTTTAGATCATGGTGGATCAAAAGTATGTTCTGCGCACGTGTCTTCTCTATGACTTCAAAATGGGCAAAAACGCTGCTGATTCACATCGTGATCTCTGTTCCGCCTTTGGAGAACAGGTTATCACCGAAAGATCATGCCAGCTCTGGTTTGCCCAATTCCGAGATGGTAATGAATCCCTTGAAGACGAATCGCATGGACATCGTGCCACAGCCATCGACAACAATGAATTGAAGCTGATCCAATGCAAACAACACGAGAACTTGCCAAACATCTCCAATTCAACAATTGTACGCCATTTGGAAATAATTGGAAAGACAAATCGTAATGGACAATGGGTTCCACATCAATTGAGTGTTGAGAATCTGGGAGCACGCGTTCCGATCAGCCATATCTTGCTCCAGAAGTCGAAAAGAAGCCATTTTTTTGAGAATATCTTGACGATGGATGAGAAGTGGATTCACTTTGATAATACTTCTCGAAAAAGACAATGGCTGAGCAAAGGTCAAGCGCCAATTCCAACTCCAAAGCCGGATTATCATGGGCGCAAAGTGATGTTGTCTTGCTGGTGGAATATCAATGGACTTGTTCATTTTGAATTATTAGAGCCCGGAAAAACAGTCGATTCATCTTATTTTATTCAACAACTCAAGAAGGTTGACGAAATTTTGCGTGAAAAAGGCCTAAATCCCTCAACTATCAACTTTCTCCGTGATAATGCTCCAGCTCACACGGCAAAAACCTCTTGTAAGGAACTAGAGAAGCTAGGATGGAAGGTCTTACCACATGCGCCGTATAGTCCAGACTTAGCACCCGCCGATTTTCACCTTTTCAGATCGATGCAACATTCCCTTGAGAATTGCCAGTTTAAGAATGCAAAAGGTCACCCAAAATTGGGTGACCAACTACTTTGCATCACAGAATCAAGCGTTCTTTGAGAAGGGGATCCGCAATCTGTAGCAACGTTGGAGGGATGTCATAGATAATAATGGTGCTTATTGTTTTAAATAAATTGTTATCAAAAAAAATTTTGGATGACTTTAATGTTTGTAAAAAAACGAAATTTCATTTGCACCAACCTAGTAGGTATGGTAAAAGCTCATTCTCTAGCACTTTTTGATAATCTTGAGAATTCATTTTTGAATGGATGAATTTGATCTCAAGCTTTCCATAAGAAGAAAATGCACCCCAAATCATGATGGAACCTCCACCAAAGTTTCTTTTTGTAAAATACTGAGGCGATGTGTGGAGATCATGCCAATAGTACGAAAGGCCGGCGGGACCGTCCAAATTGAGTTTCTTTTCATCGGACCATACAACCTAAATTTGCTTGTAAAAGAATATAAATTTTAGAAATTACCTCTTTCCATTCATTCGTCCAAGTCTGATGATCATCCGCAAATTTTGTCCTCGCAGCAATGTGATTCGGCTTTAAAGTAGGGGCTGGCATAATTTTGACTCGCTTTAAATGAGAGGAGTTTTTGATGACACGATAAACAGTCATATGCGAGACATTTAAGCCCAACTCGTTTCGAATTCTTCGAGATCCTTTAATAGAATTTGTGGCTGCTTTGATGATGGCTCGTTTCCCGCGTTTCGTTAGTTTTCCTTTACGTCCGGTAGATGCCTTTCTTCCATATGAAGTCGGATTCGTCAGGAAATTGTTGATCACTTTATGAGAACGGCCCAATTTTGTTGCGATTTTGCGGTTGCTCAGTCCAGAAGCGTGGAATGCTTCAACTTTGGCTCTTTCGACAACAGACAAACGTCCTTTTCTACCCATAAATCTAAAAAAGACCTGGAGTTACGGATAGTACAAAAAGAAAACTGAATAACATCAATTGATAAAGGAAAACGTTGTTAAATCAAGGTGGATCTATCATTTTGTTACGCGGGAAAAATGGCGAAAAGCATAGAAACATTTCTATAAGGGCAATGTCTTCGCGACGAAATAACAGTTTGATGCAAATTGATTTAAAAGTAAATTTTGAACTTGTTTTTGGTTAAAACTTGAATTTTTATTCAAAATGTCTAGTTTCTGGGGCCAAAAACATGGTGGATCTATCATTTTGTTACGCACTGTATCTAGCATTTCTCAAATGGGAAATGGAGATCGGGGCCACGGAAAAAAGGTGATGCTTTGTATTTGGTGGAACAGTAAAGGTCTCGTGTATTTTGAGGTGCTGGATTCGGGTCAAAGAGTCACGGCGGATCTTTACAAAGCCCAATTGAGCCGCGTGAACCAGGCGTTGAGTCGTTAAGGCAATAACACGGCGACTACAAGATTCCTCCACGATAACGCTCGACCCCACGCCGCGAAGATCACTCAGCAGAAAATCAAGGAATTGGGCTGGGAAGTTCTGTTTCATCCGCCATATAGCCCGGACTTGGCCCCATCCGACTACCACTTGTTTCGGTCGATGCAGCACTCTTTAGCAGAAAAAAAATTCAAAAACCGCGAAGAAGTTGAAATCTGGGTGTCCAACTTCTGTCGCAGTTGCCCGAGTTCTTCGAAAAGGGCATCCATTCTCTGCGTGGAAGATGGCAAAGAGTCATTGATAATGATGGCGAATATCTTTTGGATTGAGGTTCTGTATTAGGATTTTTATAATAAATTTTGTTTATGGTTCCAACGGAAGTTTCATCTGCACCAACCTAATATGTGCATAACGTCGTCACAGAGAAAATTTAAGATAAATCGAGTGAGCAATTTCAACGATTGAATTGGGAGCGTCTGAAGAAAAAAATCCACGGTCTCGTCAATAAAATCAACGCCAGCAATCTTGTCGAAATTGTGCGAGAGCTTTTTCCAGAAAACATTATCCGTGGAAAGTTTGTTTTTTAGCATTTTCTCAAGTAAACAAAATTTTAGGGGTTTTTGCTGACTCAATCGATAATTCAAGCACAAGCCTTTTCTCCAACATTTTCACATACTTTTGATGCTTAAAACACCAACGGAAGATTCAGTGGAAGTGTGTATAGCTTTTCTGAAAGAATGTGGCGCGAAACTGACAGAGGTTTGCTTTATGTAGAAGCGCTTATTGAGAAATGATTTGTTAGATTGCCCCGCCCGGCGATCAAATGGGTCACATTCGACCGAGAGCCGAATGAGGCTCCGGAAAGGTCCACAACATTTTCTCCCAAGATGAGCCGGTCAGTGAAATTAACCTTGACATGCTCATTTTGACATCAGTTGAATCAAGGACTCGGCGTGAGGATGAAAGCCGGAGTTCGCCAAACACTGAGGGATAACCCCCTAAACTCGGTTTTTGTGAAGGTTGGGAGAGAATCTATCTAGATCGGACTCAAATCGTTTAGCATCATTTCGACGTGGGTGCCGGAAAAAATCAGTTCCGAGCTTCAGGATTCAAGTGGGTTAACGCATCGAGAAATAAACTAGTGGCTTACCGCATTCCAAATCAGTTCTCAGTTCATACAGAAGCGGTCCGTGTTCTTGACCAACGTGCAACATTTAGATATCAAATCGAATCGCACAAACACGGCGAGCACAACGTCGATTCGGGATACTTCAAGAATGGCGGCTTCTAAAGAAAGTGATTGATGAACATTGTTTGAAAGCAGCTCTCAAACCAAGATTGAACTACGGAACGTTTCCAGCGTTCATTCTTTTTTGTTGATTGTTCGATGATCCTAATGCTTTCTTTTTAGGAAATGACGCTTTTCGAATCGCGCCGTTGCATTCTCTGCAAGAAAACGTGTATCTAGATTATCTAGATTTTAAAGCGTAAATAAAGTGGGGTTTTGTTTTATTTGCCAATCTTTTAGTGACTCGAGTTGCTAAACAATTTCGATCTCGAGGTCAGTTGGGTTGTGGATTGGCCATCTCAAACAACATAGAATTCAATTGTAGCATCTCAGGTTTTTCTTGAGGTTTTTTAATCACTTGTAAGATTTTTGTTCTCCTTTTTTGACGTCATTCTTCATTCGAGATCTGCGGGTAATTGGAAAAGCTTTCTTTCGTCACTCACAGACCCATTTGTTGGAATCATCACTTTTTTGAGCCTGATTGATTTTAAATGTTTTTTAAATGATTTGAAATGATCGCAAAAAGTTTCAAATATTCTACGGACCTATTTTTATTTTTTTGTCTATTAGGCGGTTCGTAAATTTTTTATTAAATTTTAAAGTGTAATTTCTCAAAAACCAGAGCATCAATCTTTCTGAACATTAACATTTTTGAAACGTTTATCTAATAGTCTATTCAGGAGCGACGAGAGAGCAAAATACTTGCAGCTTCAGGCGGAATTCTGGGTTTTTGTGAAAACATTTTATATGAGATTTTGAACAAACGATTCAGAAATAAAGAAAAAGATAACATCGCAGTTTTGTGTTTTCAGAAGATTGAATAAAATGGAATTTATTGGTTTTTGCTCACAGAAAGGAACTTAAGACATTTATCAGAACTGAGAGCTCCTTTTGCAAATAAAACGATACTGTTTGGTAGGAGAATAGGCCTCCCATGTCCCAGTGTTGCTCCAAAGCTGAAATGTGTTCATTTCTGATGGAAATCTTTTGATAAAACACTTTGCGTAATTTCACAAAAAGAAATTTCCTCAAATTGTCCGAAATATTTTTAGATTAATTATGCATTGGAAATTGGAATAAATATCGATAAATATTTCACGTTGAAAATCTTACATAAGCGTGGGTGTTCGAATCCGGCTCTCCAACCTTCCAATTCGTGAAATCCACCGAACTTCCATCCGTCCATTCAAAAGCATTTTCTTTGTTCGGATTTCTCTGAATAAAGAAGTTTTTATTTTTCACCCTTGATCTTTTTTCAATTCAAATTAGATTTCTATCAGTTTCTTTCATTTCAGATTTCCATCAAAGAGCTATCAGTCCAAGGAATCTTTTTTTCACAGAGAGCCTTCCGAAAATGGCTGAAAATCCATTACTTTCTATTTTTTCTTTATTTCTGTATTTCTTTCAAAAAGAAAAATTCAACCTTCATTCCGATCCAGAACACAAGACTCGAAGTAACATTTTTCGCTGAAATAAACATCGATTGTTTTTGGCTTATAAAGCATAAATTTCTACCAAAATCATGAATTTTTAAAAATCATGACTTGAATCATTTCGATTTCTTACCGAGTTTCTGAACAAAATCGTTCTCTTCCTGACTGTGAATTGAGACTAAATGGTCCTTTTGACTCGCACAATATTCCTCAGCTTCATCAAATGTCATTGGTCGGGCGATAAACTTGAGATGAAGATAATCCTGGTTCACAACATCCACCAAACCTTGTACGAAGAAGCGGTTTTTGCTAAATACGACCATCCATCCAGTTTCAAGAGATTCATCGTTCGATTTCTGAATTTCTTCGGAAAACATTAGTCCAGATCCTTTAGACAAATACTCAATCTATTTCGCACTCAATCAACGCAAAAAAGTTCGGATTTTAACTATATATTGAGCTTGCCAAAAAGAAAATTACAAAATTAGTACAATTGTGCTTCGAGATCGTCGTTCTTCCTTTTCGTCTCGGTGATTTTCTCCATTAAGTTCGCCTCGATTTGAGCCATTTTTGCTGTCAATCGACTCATCTCGACGTCTTTGTCCTTCGTTTCGTTCCGCTCTCTTGCGCTGAATGCTTAAATTACTCGCTACTCAAAATCCAAAAAAGATGAGCTTGAATTCTTCAAGATTTTTGATTTCACCCACATTTCCGTCTGCAGTTCGAGGATGTTTCCTCGAGTCTCGACAAGCTCTTGTTGGGTTTCATTCCTGAAAAGTCGTGTCATGAAAAGACCCTCAAGCCTATTTATTGTTTATTCTATCAATTTCGCTCTTCTCCCAAAAAACCAACAGATTTCTTTGACAAGATCTCAAGAGAACGGTGTCCGGACAATCCTTTTTACAGCTGAAATCTAAGATCATCGAAAAATCTCTTTCGGACTAACTTCAAAGTACGACGATCACGAATCTCATCTCGATCTATCGGAGATCTGAATGGTTGACTACATAGCTATTTGGAGGGAAAAGAATACGTGAATTGATCCAATTGATCGCTTTGTTGAATCGACGGAGAAATTTGATGGAATAGGAGGAGAATCGTGATGAATAGACGGACGGCCATCACACCCATTTTGCTGAATTGGTTGATTAGTCTTGAATTCGAGGAAATGGGAAGACCGAATGGAGGGACGATCCGATAAACAAGAGCTTTTTTTACGGAAAAGAGCTTTTGAGAGCTCCGAAATTGTTTCGGAGAACGATTGACTCATTAAGCCGTTGAAAGAATCGTTTCGAATAGAACTTCGTGCAAAAAATTAGCATTTCGGGAAAAAGAAAGCCGTCAGTTCGGGTGAAGTTGGTGAGTGAGAAAACGCGGAGTTATCAGGTGACTGCTTTCGGGGAAGGTCAACTGAACCGACCGTTCCCATCAAATCACCACAATTGTTCCTCAATCTCCGCGGCGAAGCTATCTATCTCGCCCCGGCGTAAACAATTTCTCCTAGAGCCTTTTTGACTTCTCCAACTTCAAAATTCAAAGCTCCTCGTTGGTTGTAGAATCTCTGGGATCTTCCTTTCCTTCCTCGATGTCTTCAGAGCATCTCTTCTTTTTCCTAATCTCCAGAAATGCCCGAAATGACTGAAAAATTGCCTGAAAAGGGTGTCAAACGCATAAAAGAACCGTCCATCTCGTTGAAGAAGATCGCCCAACTCGAAGCCGATTTGTGGGTTTTTCACCAAATCTTTGCTTCTATCAAAAAAAGTCTTTAATTTATTCTTTGATTTTCTCGAAGAACAAGTGAAAATTAAAGGAAAAGGCTACTAAATAAACAGAATTGATGAGAAAATCAAACCAGATATTTGTTGCCGGACAAAATACGGATTTCCTACCAAATAAAGAGAAAGGAGGGGAATGCCCGATTCGTTTAGTCATCATTCGTCAAGCAACAACAATCAATATTCATTTCAGCGAAAACTGAAAAAGAAAACGGCTACAAAACAGCAATGATTTGAGGCAAGAAATAAAATGAGAACACCCGGATATTCTCAATCATTTTACCTATATTCTTGAACGCTTTGGTGACATTTTCTTGATTCTTGTCGAAGTTCCATCAACATTTAATGAGCCTTAAACAGATTCGAGTCTAGGCCGCTTTTCATTAAGACATTGCTTCTTTTGGAATCGAGACCAGCCTCAGAAACGGTTCATCGCTTCGGGATAGGTTGGATGCAACTCTTCACAGCCAAATACCCTAATGGATCTGATCATCTGAAATGTGTCTATCAAGTTTGAGGGAGATCTTCTGATAAGCTTTTTCGAGTTTCTGGTAATCACGACTCATCACTAGAAGACACAGAATGAAGAACGAATCCTTCTGGACTCTCTGATCACTTTTTATCAAAACACGGAATTCTTTTTCTTCACATCCATTTCCTCTCACTTTATTGTGCTTAACAAAATCATTTAGGGAAGTGGTCCGAAGCTCTAGGTGAAGTTGTTTGTAAAGATGAGGTTTCTACCGATTCTTCTACTGGTTTAAATTCAATGAAATATGTATCTAAAACACGATACGACATTTGACGTTGATACGATTGACTAGCGATTGATTCGTGTCATCGTGAGTCAAAACAATTCGTGTCATCGTGAGCTCTGCCCTGCTTCAAAAAGGCAAATCGCATGATTTTTGGGGAAGAATTCTAACATCTGATGAAACATGGATTCAATACGAGAATGTGAAGCGCAAAAATCAGTGACTTTCTCTAGGTCAACCCCCACAACCAACTTCCAAACCCGATATTCATGAAATGAAACTTATGCTTTGCTGTTGGTGGAATAGAAAAGGTTTGGTGTTTTATGAGTTGTTGAATCCAGGAGAAACTGTCACCGCAAAACAGTTGATGAGGGTTAACGAAGCTTTAAAGAAATTGGGCGTTGAAACATCAAAAGTGCTATTTCTACATGATAATGCAAAACCTCACACTGCAAAAATCACTCACCACAAAATCGTTGGAAACATCTATCCCACGCACCTTATGGTCCCAATTTGGCCCCATCAGATTATTTTTTGTTTCGGTTGTTGAGGAGTCTTCTGATGTGAGAAAAGCTCGGGAATCATGCACAGATCAAAAAAGGAGTCGACATTTATTTTGGCTCTTAAACTCCCCATTTTTTTGAGGATGGAATCAGGGACTTGCGACGAAGATGGGAACAAGCCATCAGTAATAATGGAGAATATCTCATTGATTGATGTGCGTTTTTTATCTCTTTAGCAATAAACAGTTTTGTGAAAAAATCGACATTACTTTTTCCTCAACCTAATAGTTCAAAAAGAAAAAAAGACTAAAAAAGCTACAAGCAAACATTTTAGGAACTCGAAAAAAATGTTTTGCGGAAGTTTTGCAAAAGAAAAGCCAAAAGTAGGGCCGCAAGAGGAATCAAACCCAGGAAAAAAATCGCATTATTTTGATAGCCTAACGCAGTCCCCTAGACCGCCGCTACTTTTCTTCCCTTTTAGGTGAGGTGAGAGTTTGCCGAAAATGACCGAAACTTTGCATGCGCTTTTCTCGAAAGCCAGGGCCCATGGGCAAAAAAGGCTCTTTACTTGGGCTATTTATGAATGAAAGCGCTGAAATGGAAATGAGAAAGGCTCTCGGGTAGTATACGAACAGTATTTCTGTTGCAATAACATTTGACCCGAGTTTCATTGCGATGAAAAAGAAAAGGTCGTCACAACAAAAAACTCTTAATGTCATAATGTTATAGCTTGATGATTGAGATTTTGCAATCTTGCGGAAGTCAGAAGATTTGTTGAGAATCTCGACCTAGATTTATATGTACCATGTAATAGTATGGCCTAGCAAATGAAATGCTCATTTTATGACCAAGGACTTTTGAAAATTTGACTGGCTTTCTTTCTGAATCTGATGTGAAATTACTGATGTAATCGGATGAGTGTTAGCAGTGGATTCGACAAAGAACACAGTCTAAACAACGTGCAATCTTTGCTGGACGATCTTTGTGGCGAAAAAGTTAGTAAAGACGAGGCGTGGATTGCCATCTCACAGTCCCGTCATCGTCATCGTCATCACCCATCATCGTCTCTTTTGAATTGACAGATGGACAATGGGTGGGTTTCACCCAATTCCACCCAGCCCAACCACAAGGGGTCCTTTTTCAGTCTTTTTTTCTTTTTGAACTATTAGGTTGAGGAAAAAGTAGTGTCGGTTTTTTCACAAAACTGTTTATTGCTAAAGACATAAAAAAACGCACTTCAATCAATGAGATCAATCATGATCAATCAATGAGGATTCAACAACTCATAATACACCAAACCTTTTGTATTCCACCAACAGCAAAGCATAAGTTTCATTTCATGAATATCGGGTTTGGAAGTTGGTTGTGGGGGTTGATCTAGAGAAAGCCGCTGATTTTTGCGCTTCACATTCTCGTATTGAATCCATGTTTCATCAGATGTTAGAATTCTTCCCCAAAAATCATGCGATTTGCCTTTTTGAAGCAGGGCAGAGCTCACGATGACACGAATTGTTTTGACTCACGATGACACGAATCAATCGTATCAACGTCAAATGTCGTATCGTGTTTTAGATACATATTTCATTGAATTTAAACCAGTAGAAGAATCGGTAGAAACCTCATCTTTACAAACAACTTCACCTAGAGCTTCGGACCACTTCCCCTAAATGATTTTGTTAAGCACAATAAAGTGAGAGGAAATGGATGTGACGAAAAAGAATTCCGTGTTTTGATAAAAAGTGATCAGAGAGTCCAGAAGGATTCGTTCTTCATTCCGTGTCTTCTAGTGATGAATCGTGATTACCAGAAACTCGAAAAGTCTTATCAGAAGGTCTCCCTCAAACTTCAAAGACACATTTCAGATTTCAGATCCATTAGGATATTTGCCTGTGGAGAGTTGCATCCAACCTATACCGAAGCGATGAACCGTTTCTGAGGCTGGTCTCGATTCCAAAAGAAGCAATGGTTGGATGCAATCATTTCTTCGTCGACAGCGTTTTCCTCTTCGGAGGACATTCCTACAACTACATGTCAAAAGTCAAAAGATTTCGAGAAAGAAAAAAGACGACGAGGATCCACTCATCAAACCACAAGCAATTTTACTTTTGGCTCAATCTGCGTTCAAAGGACCGATGGAGAGACCGATAGTTAAAAGAAGACCGTCGGGTATCACTTTTTCAATCCAACCGATCCGGAATATAAATTGGCCAAGAAGGTAGCTTTTCGAGATCAATTCAATTGATTTTCCATAACTTAGATGCTTGCAATGATACATCGGCGATTAACAGCTCCACGTTTCCTTAACTGTAAACTTAAAGGGTTTAGAGTCCACCTATTGAAAATTCTATCAATGCTATCGTTGACAAACTCGGTCCAGGCGATGAAGCCTCAGAAATAGCAAGTGAGGTGTCAGGCTCGTTGGAAGATGAAGGTGAAGGATGAAGGAAGACACGACCGGAAACCTATAAGCATTCCAATGCCTATCAAGGCAAATGTCCAACTTGTACACATACCTATGCCACTTACTACGTCAACAAACAGAAAAATCAATTTCGAGGTAGATGCATTCTCTTTACACTCACTAATTTTTCTATAGATTATCTTAATGAGCTACCCGAAATGACTCGACAAATGGAAACAGTCGAGGCGGCTTTAATGAGTGCCGAAGCTGCAACGAATGTCTCAATGAAAAGGGGCCTAGACTCGAATTTGTTTAAGGCTCATCAAATGTTGATGGAACTTCGTCAAGAATCAAGAAAATGTCACTAAAGCGTTCAAGAATTTGCTAGAAAAATGAAAAAATAATGAGTCAAGCATAGTGACGACAGTGTCTAAAGGCCTTTATAATAGAGATCAACGAGAATCGACTTTAGGTTCTATCAAAGCACTATCTGTCAAACGAATTACTTTTCACAAAGAGTCTGCTATTTCGAAAATGACGGAAAAAGGCTGTGGGGAATAGACACCAAAACAAGTTCTGGTAGTCAAATTATTGGTAAATTATTGCGGAAAGCCGAGTGTTCGCATTCTATTTCTTGCCCCAAATCATTGTTATTTTGTAGCAGTTTTCGTTTTCAGTTTTTGCTGAAATGAATATCGATTGTTTTTGGTTGACGAATGATGACTAAACGAATCGGGCATTCCCCTCCTTTCTCTTTATTTGGTAAGAAATCCCAATTTTGCTTGGCAACAAATTTCTCGTTTGATTTTCTCATCAATTCTGCTTATTTAGTAGCCTTTCTCTTTAATTTTCACTTGTTCTTCGAGAAAATTCAAAATTAAATTAAAGACTGTTTTTGATAGAAGCAAAGATTTGGTGAAAAACCCACAAATCGGCTTCGAGTTGGGCGACCTTCTTCAACGAGATGGCTGGTTATGCGTTTGACACTCTTTTCAGTCATTTCGGGCATTTCTGGAGATTTGGAACAAGAAGAGATGCTCTGAAGACATCGAGGAGGGAAAGGAAGATTCCAGAGATTCTACAACCAACCTCATCATCCTGATGCCTCGGTGTCTCAAGGTTTTTGTGATCTTCTTTCTTTGTCTCGATTTGAGAAATTTGAACTGAGAAAGCTACTCCTCATCCGAATTAACATCACTCGAGTTCAAAATCTCTCCCAATTTCTCACTCATTGCTTCTCAGTCTCAGTGCCCTCGATAAATTTCCTGATCATGATGCTGCTTCCGGGAGGCAAGGCGTGGATCTCTGGTTCGAGTCTGGTAGCTGATTGTCTTTTTGCTTTTTATAGATTTTAATGCCTTGAGCAGTTTCCGTTTTAGAGAAGTCTTGTTTAGCTATGCTTTTTACAACAATGCTCTGCTACAACACAAAACCACTTAAAAAACATAGAACAACCAAAACAACAATCAACGATGATGTCACCTCGAGGAGCTTTAAATTTTGAAGTTGGCGAAGTCAGAAAGGCTTTAGGAAAAATTGTTTACGCCGGCGGGAGATAGATAGCTTCCCCCGCGGGGATTGAGGAACAATTGTGGCGATTTGATGGGAACGGTCGGCTCAGTTAACCTTCCCCGAAAGTAGTCTCCTGATAACTCCGCGTTTTCTCACTCACCAACTTCACCCGAACTGACGGCTTTATTTTTCCCGAAATGCTACTTTTTTTTGCACGAAGTCTATTCGAAGCGATTGTTTCAACGGCTTAATGAGTCAATCGCTTTCCTAAACGATTTCAGAGCTCTCAAAAGCTCTTTTCCGTAAAAAAACAATTGTTGATCGGATCGTCCCTCCATTCGTTCTTCCCATTTCCCCGAATTCAAAACGAATCAAGCAATTCAGCAGAATGGGTGTGATGGCCGTCGGTCTATTCATCACGATTCCCCTCCTTTTCCATCAAATTTCTTCATCCATTCAACAAGCCGATCATGTGGATCCATCCACGTATTCTTTTCCCTTCAAATAGCTATGTAGTTAACCATTCAGATCTCCGATAGATCGAGATGAAAATCTGTCTGGTGATCGTCGTACTTTGAAGTTGGTTAGAAAGGGGCTTGTGGATGATCTTAGATTTCAGCAGTACAGAGGATTGTCCGGATACCGTCCGTTTGAGATCTTGTCAAAGAAATTGGTGAGTTTTTTGAGAGGAAAGCGAAATTGATAGAATAAACAAAGCTTGAGTGTCTCAATGACAAGACTTTTCAGGAATGAAACCCAACAAGAACTCGTCGAGGCCCGAGGAAAAATCAGCGAACTCGCCGAGACGAAAAGGAAGAACGACGATCTCGAAGCAAAATTGTACTAATTTTGTAATTTTCTTTTTGACAAGCTCAATATATAGTAAAAATCCGAACTTTTTTCAGAAGAACTCAAAATACGGAAGTGCGAGATGGAAAGGCCAAGATTGGAGAGCTCGAAGAGAAAATCAACGCGTTGCAGAGCAAGAACTCTGACCCGGAAATCCAAATGTGAGTCTATTTGGTATCTCTTGTGGACTGCGACTTGAGAAAACATTTTTTTGACTCCCAAAACACCCATTCGACTCAATCCAATCAATTCCCCTCCTTACAATTTAAAAGAGAAAACAAAATGGCCGAAATCAAGAGGGTGCCGGCAGATTTATGCGTTTTTTTAAGGAAATAGATTGAGTATTTGTCTAAAGGATCTAGAATTTTTCCGAAGATATTCAGAAATCGAACCATGAATCTCTTGGATCTGTCTCGGGATGGATGGTCGTATTTGGCCAAAACCACTTCTTGGTACAAGGTTTGGTGGATGTTGTGACCCAGGATTATCTTCATCTCAAGGTTAGCAATCAAAGAATTTCATTTGATGAAGCCGAGGCATATTGTGCGAGTCGAAAGAGCCATCTAGTCTCCATTCACAGTCAGGAAGAGCACGATTTTGTTTGGAAACTCGGTAAGAAATCGAAAAGATTCAATTCTGAAAATTCATGATTTTCGTAGAAATATATGTTTTATAAACCAAAAACAATCGATATTTGTTTCAGCGAAAACTGTTAATTCGTGGGATGGGTTCTGGCTCGGACTGAAGGTTGAATTTTTCTGATTGAAAGACATAAATAAATATATAGAAACTAATGATTCTTTCAGCCATTTCCGGAAGGCTCTCTGTGAAAAAATGATTCGTTTGACTGATAGTTCTTTGATAGAAATAATGGTTTCAATTGGGTAACTAGAAGAATTTCAAGAAGAAAAAAGGAAAATCGGATTGAAATATCATTATCTAAACATAAAAATTTCTTTATTCAGAAAAATCCGAACAAAGAAAATGCTTTTGAATGGACGGATGGAAGTTCGGTGGATTTCACCAATTGGGATCCGGAAGACCCGGGTTCGTACACCCACACTTATGTGAGATTTTCAACGTGAAATCATCGATATTTATTCCAATTTCCAATTTGCAATGCATAATTAATCCAAAAATATTTCGAACGATCTGAGGAAATTTCTTGTGAAATAAGGCAAAGTGTTATATCAAAGGATTTCGATCAGAAATGAACTCATTTCAGCTTGGGAGCTACGATGGGAAATGGCGAGGCTATGCTCCTACCTATCAGATGAGTCTTCTCTGCAAAAGGAGCTCTCAATTCTGATGAATCCTCTATGTTCTTTTCTATTTCTGGGGACAATAATCAATAAATCAAGGGATTTCCATCAGAAATGGACACATTTCATGGTTCGCCTCGTTTCCTACAGGACGTCTCCTCTTCTCCTCTCAGCCTCCTTTTATTTGCAAAAGGGGCTCTCAATTCTGATAAATGCTTTGTGTTCTTTTCTGTGGACAAATACCAATAAATCCCATTCTATTCAATCTTCTGAAAACACACAACCGCACATTATCTTTTTCTTTATTTCTGAATTGTTTCTTCTGAAAAATCTCATATAAAAAGTTATCCCAAAAACCCAGAATTCCGCCTGAAGCTGCAAGTATTTTGCTCTCTCGTCGCTCCTGAATAGACTATTAGATAAATGTGTTGAACATCAATGGACATGAGCATGAGGAAACTGAGAATTCTTCGTGAAGGTCGCTCTTCTCGTCCCTCAACTCGTCGATTTGTCTTTGAGTTTTTTTTTCCTTTTTGTTCTCACTGTTGGTTCTGCAGGCGGAGATTTTTCGGGGATCAGAAAAAGCAGAAACCCCTGTGGGCTTGAATGAAAAAATTATTCTTGTGGGTAATTATTAAATGATCGTAATGGAGAAAGATGCTTTCAAACAATGATCATCAATCACCTTCTTATATATGAACTGGGTTCTGGTTGGAGGTGAGCAGATGGCTTTCTGTGAGTTTTGGATTTTTGAGCCAGATTCTTCCAAGCACTCACTCATTGATTGCCGGGTAGTGAATCGAGTTGTATCCTTCTTTGCCAGTGTATTTTGATCTAGAAAGCAATGAACTACTATTTCTTGTTGTCTGTTTGACACTACACATATTGATCGTGATTCTGTCGATATCCGGGACCGTAGCTGTGTCGTCTTGGTTGAACGTTGATCGGCGTCTTGTACTCACTGAATATGCGCAGTTCGACTTTTAAAGGCATTAACTGCCGATGATAAATTCCTTTATCCGGAATGGGCAATTGGAAGGGTTTCGGCTGACTGAAATTGGGTGCTTTGAGTGGCTTCAATTGACTAGAAAACCTGAGTATTCTTTCGAGTCTGGGTACTTTGACCAGACGATTCACCCTACCTCGCGGCACACTGATTCGGTCACCTCTACTGAAAAATCTCTTATTGTCAGCCCAATCTATGTAACTCTAGGTCTACCGTAATCCCTGAACGAGATGGCGAAAGTCCAGTAGACAGATAGTCTGGAATTCGGTTTTTGTTACAGGATTCATTTGATTCAAACCAGTAGAAGAATCCGTAGAAATTCGATTTTTACGAATGCGACAGATGTTGGCTTTGGTGAACGATATGACTCCTAAAATATGACGCCTCAGAAACAATCATGAATGTTAATTTAAGAAGGGGAAGTTGTTGATTGCGATGAGCAAGAGGGAGAGGTCCCGAGAAGAGATAAGATTTCAGAAGATGAGGATATGCTCAGAAGAAGTGTGTTTGAAGACATTCTGCAATTAGGCTGTGGAAACAGGAAGGATGAAAGGGAGGGTCGTTTTGAAGTTTGCTGTGTGAGTGAGAAAGTGGTCTGAAGCTAAGACAAGATGCACAACAGAATTGGCGAACACGATTTGCAACAATTCGACTTGTCTCAAGGTTCACATACCTAAAACCATTTGACAGAGAGCTTAGTAAGAAAGATTGTGAACTTGATGATAGGGGAGATGCTCTGTTAAAATAGGTAATCCATAAATTTTGAGTTTGAGCATAAGAATTCCAAACTCAACTACCGAGCTGATTAGTTGCAAGATGAGTTGAAAATCGAGTTCGAAAGAACTCACAAATGTTATCAATCGTGCGGAAATTCAGCGCCAAATTGAAGAAAACAATTCGAAAGGGAACGCGTTCTCAGCCCACGCATCTCAAGGCGAAATTCAAAGATAAGAGGTGTCCTTTGGGTTTTTTAGATTGGGTTAGTCGATCTGGATTCCTCACATATTAATAGGTGACAAAGCAGGAATTCGTCTTTATTTGACACGCTTCACCCAATGAGATTCCAATGAAAATCTACGTTTAAGAGAGGAGGTCGAGTTGCCTTTCTTCTTTTCAATTATTATTCTAATTGATCCATTTCTAGTAGGGTTGCAATTACGGTCTACAAGACTATAAAACGTTTCAGTTGAAGCTGTCTTTTCAATTTTATTTCAGAGTCGATTTCATCTACGCGGCAAATGGCAAATTGAATGAGATACAATATGTATTGAGAATTGAATGAGATACAATATGTACAATATGGATTTATCTGCTGCTGCTTTTGCTTCTTCATCTTCAGCTGGCTGATGGATTCGTAAGGAGTGAAATATTGGTTCTATCTGTAAGCGGATTTCAGTTTGGGCTTATTGTCGGGGCCGTGAGCGCGGCGGTCGGCATTGGTGGTTTGGTCTACTCGATCGTCGAGAGTGAACGAGCCAAAAAACGCCAGCAAGGGAGCGAACAACGAGAGATCGAATTGATGCAAGAAGAGGTTTTTTCTATCACTGATTCTTGAATTGTGTTGATTTTAGAGAAGAATGTTACATCAAGAAAATTTACCTTTAAGAGAGGAGGTCGAGTTGACTTCGTTTATCTTCTAACGTTTCACTTATTATTCTAATTAATCCATTTCGAGTAGGGTTCGGGCCAAAGTCTGTACTCTACAAGTATATAGAGGCGTTTCAGTTGAAGCTGCCTCTTTTCAATTTCATTTCAGAGTCGCGTCTTTGGCGATTTCATTTGCGCGGCAAATGGCAAATTGAATGATATACAATCTGTATGTTTGTGTCAGCCATAAATATAGAGACTGTAACTTTTGACATTTCCAAAGAGACTTTGCAACAAGTGCTTGCCAACAACGAGGATCTCCGACATTTGGATCGAAAGCTCAAGTTGGTCGGGGGATGCGGGCGGCTTAATAAAAATTGCAGTCACAAATTCGACGAGCCTCTTTGGGGACTTGAGCGTAACAGCTTTCTTATCTCCCAATATTCCCAAGGGCTTTCTTGGAAACTCGATGTTTGTTCTTTCAACTTGATGTCCAACTCTCAATTTCAGAATGTCAACACAGGAATTATGGAAAAGTTCTTGGAGCAGAGGAGAGCCACCGATCTCAACACCGGTCTCATCGCGCATTTTCAGAACGAGTTGCAATTTTGAGCTGATCAATCTATGTGATGCTAATGATACAGATAGCTAAAGGCATTGTGTCTCTTTTCTGATATCCCTTGAGCTATCTGTTCAGGAATCGTTGAGAGGCTCCTGGTCAGTCCCGAAATTACCGTCACCCTCTTACATTAAATGCTCAAAATATTCTCCGTTTACTTCAATACACTTGCTGGGTCGCGTTCGAACTATGGTCGGTCATCGATCACCGAAATCTCACTCGAAGCCCGACTCGAAGCGACTTTGGGCTGTCCAGCCTGGATCTGGTACAGGAGATACGGCTCTGTGCTCTTACAGGGGAACCCTTTGAAGTTAGACTCCAGGAGCGGGATAGTCCGACCCAGAAATCCAAATTGGAATAAACAGTTTTCGCTGAAATAAATATCGGTTGTCTTTGGTTTATAAAGCATAAATTTCTACGAAAATCCTGAATTTTCAGAATTGAATCATTTCGATTTCTTACCGAATTTCTGAACAATGTCGTTCTCTTCCTGACTGTGAATTGTGACCAAGTGGCCCTCTCGACTCGCACAATATGCCACGGCGTCATCAAATGTAATTTGTTTAAATCTTGGTGCAACAACATCCTCTACATCGGAGGCGCCGAAGACTCGGAGGGTTGATCGCCTAGTTTTCATTATTTGTCATTTTCATTATTATTTTGCTAACTTGTTGAGTGTGTAACGTTATTATTGATCTCTTCCGTATTTTTATGAGTAAAGTTTAATTTTTGAGTTAATTATATTAACGGTTCATGCTGCATGCATCAAGCTCAATACCTATAAACTGGAAATTTCGTGATTTTCCCCATTAAATCCGTTTCAATTTGGCCTATTATCGTGGAGATATTCCTTGACATTTCGGCGATTTTGAAATCTCTAGAAGTGTCTCATGCTCAGATATTTCTTAAGGATTCTCAAGACTCACATCTCGACTTTCAATTCAGCACCAATCTTCGTCGATCGATCATCACTTTGCGAGATTTTCGAGTTGATCTCCGTGAATTCATCACTCCTTTCCTTTTGTTCACATTGACTGAAAAAGATGAGCTTGAATCCTTCAGGTTTTGTTCATTACACCCACATTTCCGTCTCGAGTCCGCAGACTTTTCCTCGAGCCTCGACGAGTTCTTGTCGGGTTCCATTCCTGAAAAGTCTTGTCATTGAGACACTCAAGTCCATTTATTGTTTCTTCTATCAATTTCGCTTTTTCCCCAGAAAACCAACAAAATTCTTCGACAAGATCTCAAGAGAACGGTGTCCGGACAATCCTTTTTACTACTGAAATCTAAGATCATCGAAAAAACGCTTTTTCACCAACTTCAAAGTACGACGATCACGAGACAGATTCTCATCTCGATCTTTCGGAGATCTGAATGGTTGACAACATAGCTATTTGAAGGGAAAAGAATACGTGGATGGATCCACTTGCCCGCTTTCTTGAATGGACGGAGAAATTTGATGGAATAGGAGGAGAATCGTGATGAATAGACGGACGGCCATCACACCCATTTTGCTGAATTGGTTGATTAGTCTTGAATTCGAGGAAATGGGAAGACCGAATGGAGGGACGATCCGATAAACAAGAGCTTTTTTTACGGAAAAGAGCTTTTGAGAGCTCCGAAATTGTTTCGGAGAACGATTGACTCATTAAGCCGTTGAAAGAATCGTTTCGAATAGAACTTCGTGCAAAAAATTAGCATTTCGGGAAAAAGAAAGCCGTCAGTTCGTGTGAAGTTGGTGAGTGAGAAAACGCGGAGTTATCAGGAGAGTACTTTCGGGGAAGGTCAACTGAACCGACCGTTCCCATCAAATCGCTACAATTGTTCCTCAATCCCCGCGGGGGAAGCTATCTATCTCCCCCCGGCGTAAACAATTTTTCCTAGAGGCTTTTTGACTTCTCCAACTTCAAAATTGAAAGCTCCTCGAGGACTGAGAAGCAATGAGTGATGAAATTTGGAGAGATTTTGAACTTGAGTGATGCAGATTCGGATGATGAGTAGTTTTCTCAAATCAAATTTCTCAAATCGAACTCGAGACAAAGAAAGAAGATCACAAAACTCTTGAGACACCGAGGCATCAGGATGATGAGGTTGGTTGTAGAAGCTCTGGAATCTTCCTTTCCCTCCTCGATGTCTTCAGAGCATCTCTTCTTGTTCCAAATCTCCAGAAATGCCCGAAATGACTGAAGAATTGCCTGAAAAGAGTGCCAAACGCATAGAAGAACCGGTCATCTCGTTGAAGAAGATCGCCCAGCTCGAAGACGATTTGTGGGTTTTTCGCCAAATCCTTGCTTTTATCCAAAACAGTCTTTAATTTAATCGAAGAGTTTAGGGAAGAAATGAAAAAGGACAAAGACGTCGAGATGAGTCGATTGGCAGCAAATATGGCTCAAATCGAGTCGAATTTAACGGGGAATTTGTGGGTTGTTCACCAAATCTTTGCTTCTATGAAAAAGAGTCTTTAATTTAATTACTAATTTTCTCGAAGAACAAGTGAAAATTAAAGGAAAAGGCTACTAAATAAGCAGAATTGATGAGAAAGTCAAACAAGAAATTTGTTGCCAAACAAATTCTTACCAAATAAAGAGAAAGGAGGAGAATGGGCATTCCTTTAGTCATCATTCGTCAACCAACAACAATCAATATTCATTTCAGCGAAAACTGAAAACGAAAACTTCGGCATTCATTAAAGCCGGCTGAACTGTTTCCATTTCTCGAGTCATTTGGGGTATCTCATTAAGAAAATCTATGGTAAAATTAGTGAGTGTAAAGAGAATTCATCTCGCTCGAAATTGATTTATCTGTTTGTTGACGTAGTACTTGGCATGGGTATGTGTACAAGTTGGATATTTGCCTTGATAGGCATTGGAATGCTTATGAGTTTCCGGTCGTGTCTTCCAACAGCATTCCATGCAAATCGAGGCCCACATTGAAGAGCAAACGATTTCTTCAAACGACTGAGAAGGTTTTTCGGTTGTGCAGATTGACTGACTCAGTAAATGTGAAACTAGACTTTTCTTGTTTTGAACGGCCCAAAGAGGCGAAACGAGGTTTTGAAGACGCTGTCGGGTAGGAGACCAGGCCGTCCATTTCCCATTTGGCAGCTCCAAAACTGAAATGTGTTCAGTTCTAAAGAAAGGAAAAAAAAGAAGTTCCCTCAAATTGATAGCAACATGTTTGAATTAACTATGCATTGGAAACAAATAAATGAATAAATATCGATGATCTCGGAATTCCGTGATGATTTCAACTTTTTCCAGAACGAGCCGAACTTTCGTCTAAATAACTTCAATAATCTCCGCATTCCATTCATGTTCTAATAACGACGACAAGGCTCATTCAAAGGGATGAATCCCGTTTTCGATCTTCTTCCATTGTTGTAAAATCCTTGTCGAAAAACGGAATTCATTTTGGAATTGTTGCTCAGTTCAGCTTGGCCATCAAATTTGCCACCGCCGTACTTCGCACCACCGACGGTCGCTTGAAGAAGTTGTCCGATGCTGAAGCTAAGAGAGCCTCCACCAAAATAGAATTTAGAAAACTAGAAGTGAATCTTTTAGGCTTGGTAAAATTTCAGTGGTAATTCTGATATAGTATTTGCAAATTTGACTTTCTAGATATTCATTTTTTTGACAGAATGTTATTATACTATTGTCCAAGAACCCATATAATCTTTTGACTTGGATTACCACTAACAAGTGTATTTTTTACCCAGGCTTCACTTGCCAAACTCAATTTTCTTTAGTAACAATATTTAGCTTTTTAAAATATAACTTTATTTAACGTAACTCTCCTACTCGGAAAAAATGACGCCTTTTTGACTTGATTCCCTTTCGACATTACCTTCCACTAGAAAAATAGCAAAAAGAATGATAATTGCAAAGAATAACGACTTTTAGGAAATGAAATGGTGCTTAGCAAATTGTTGACATACAATGTGTGGAATATAAATGAATATATTGACCTCAGAACACTCGCAATACACTCAACATGTGTTAGGGGGATTATCCATGAATTACAGGTCACCGTCAGAGCATTGTAGTCGTCAGAGCATTGAAGGCTGCTAAATTTTGGATAATTAAAAGGAATAACAAAAAAATTTGATTTTTAGACTAGATTGAGTTAATAGTTAATTATTAAATTGAGCAAAAGATGGCATGATTTCCTAAATACTAATGGAGAATTTCCTTTATATTAAACCTCTTTATTTGTTGTTTTTTGAAATGAAAATTCAGGTCAAAAAAATCGCATTATTTTTCCGCCCACCCAATAACATTCTCGTAATTAATCCAAGTTTCATCCAAATTCGAATCCCAAAAACCAGCAGCTTTAAGGAAATTAAGGAATGACAAGGAATCTGGGTGTGGAGATAAGGAATCTTTCTTTTTGAAATGTTTTGAAATGGTTTCTCGTCCATTTACTCATTCCACTATTTCGATTTTGTTTTACCAAAAAGTTTGCCTTCTTCAAATCTTCAATCACATTTATTTTCAAAACCCAAAGTTAGCATTTGAAAGTTAGCAAAAATTCGTCGTGTGGGCGCTGAAAGGTCAACAAAAATGCATCATTTGATCTCTTTATTAGATTTAGTGAGTTTTCAATAACAGTTTGACAAAGCTTGTTCTACAAAGCCTAGCACGGCCATTCGAATTCTAGCTCAACAATAAAATGAATAGACTTGGCATTCAATAACAAATTGACCAATTCACGAGATCAAACTAGGCAAATGACCTCTATAAAATGACTGCTTGACCAAATGACTTGACCTCTTTTTTTCGAAGCCTTTAACTCGGTGACATCGCAAAATCGAAAGATGTAAGGTGATAGATTCGATTTATTAGATTCTTCTCTTCCTTTTCACACCAAAAGCAAGCAATTATAAAGCCTCCACAAAAACTAGTAGTATTGTGAATCTAAAAATAACTGTCTGTCTGTTTGTAATGAGAAAGCGACTTTTAAATGCTCAAAATTCCATTGTCAAACATCTATTCAGGCTCGTCAAAACAGTTATTCCTGCCCTTTGGGCCGTCAAAACTTTCACTTTGGCACTTTGGCATCGTCGCTCCATTCATTCTTCCCATTTCCTTGAATTCAAAACCTTGAATTTCGAATTCACCAATCGATAGGAATGGGTGTGATGGCCGTCGCTCTATTCATCACGGTTCTCCTTCTTTTTCAACAAATTTCTTCGTCAAAGTTGGTCAGAAAGGGATTTTCGATGATCTTAGATTTCAGCAGTAGAGACGAGGGTTCGTCGTCCATTGATACCGTCCATCCCATCAATTTGAGGTCTTGTCAAAGAAATTTGTGGGTTTTTTTTGGAGAAAAGCAAATCAATAAAGCGAATTTGGTAGAATGAACAAGAAATAGGTTTGCGTGTCCCAATGACAAGACTTTTCAGGAGTAAAAGCCAACAAGAACTCGTCGAGGCTCGAGGAAAAATCTGCGAACTCTGCGAACGACCGACGAAGATTGGTGCTGATTTGAAAGAGATGTGAGTCTTGAGATCCCTTAAAGAAATATCTGAGAATGAGACACATCTAGAGATTCCAAAGTCGCCGAAATGTCAAGGACCTGCTCCGCGTTGAAAGCCGATTTGTACGTTGAAAACTGTTAGGATTTGACTGGCTAGAGTTGTTCAGCGAGAGGGAGTTGAACGAAACGAGAGAGAAAAATGCTGAGGTCGAGAGGGAATTGAGGTCCGAAAACACTGAGCTCAGAGCCGATTTGTGAGTTTTCTTCCCTCTTTGGTTATTCTTTGTTATGACAGCTGTTAACTAACAGAACTCCTTTTAGAGCAACGAAAATAACCGAATTGAGGGCTCAAATGTGAGTTCATCTCTTGTCGACTGAGACTTAAGAAAAGAGTTTTTTCATTTCCCAAACACCCATTCCACTCAATCCAATCAATTCCTCTTTAGACAATCTGAAAGGGAAAACAAAACGGCCGAAATCGCGAAGTTGCAGGCAGATTTGTGAGTTTGTTTTATGGAAAAGGAAGTAGTATTTGTTTCAAAAAAACCTGGAGTAAAGTTTTTCGAAGAAATTCAGAAATCAAACGATGACTTTCTTGGATCTGAATGGATGGTCGTATTTGGAACAAACCGCTTCTTGGTACAAGGTTTGGTGGATGTTGTGAACCAGAATTATCTTCATCTCAAGACTTTGGATCAAGAAATGACATTTGATGAAGCCGAGGCATATTGTGGGGGCAAAAAGAGCCATTTAGTCACAATTCACAGTCAGGAAGAGAACCATTTTGTTTGGAAACTCGGTAAGAAATCGAAATGATTCAATTCTGAAAATTCATGATTTTCGTAGGAATTTCTGCTTTATAAACCAAAAACAATATTTATTTCAGCGAACACTCTTTATTCAAATGCTTGGTTCTGGATCGGACTGAAGGTTGAATTTTTCTTATGGAAAGACATAAATGAATATATTAAGCTTAATCCTTCAATTTTTTTTCCGCCGTTTTGGAACGCACTTTGTAAAAATGATTCGTTTGACTGATAGTTCTTTGATAGAAATAATCGTTACAATCGGGAAACTAGAATCATTTCAATAATAAGAAAGGAAAATCGCATCGGAATAAGAATGTCTAAATACAAAAATTTCTTTATCCAGAGAAATCCGAACAAAGAAAATGCTTTTGAATGGACGGATGGAAGTTCGGTGGATTTCACGAATTGGAGATCGGGAGATCCAGATTCGAACACCCACGCTACGGTGAGATTTTCAGGGTGAAATCATCAATATTTATTCCAATTTCCAATGCATAATTAATCCAAAAATAGTTCGATGAATCGATTTTTTTTTTGTGAAATGACGCAAAGTGTTTTATCGAAGGATTTCCATCAGAAATGAACACATTTCAGCTTCGGAGCGGCAATGGGAGATGGATGGTTTATCCTCCTACCTATCAGATTCCTTTTATCTGCAAAAGGAGCTCTCAATTCTGATCAATATCTTATGTTCCTTTCTATGGACAAAAACTAATAAATCCCATTTTATTCAATCTTCTGAAAACACACAACTGCATACTATCTTTATTTCTGAATTGTGTGTTCAAAATCTCATATAGAAAGTTTTCCCAAAAACCCAAAATTCCAAAAATTCGATTCATGGTTTTTTCGACTGGTTGGTTCTGTTCTGCAACAAGATCACAGACAGGCACGATTGAGGCAAAACTAAGCGAGCTGCACCAGAAAACTGGCAAAGCAATTTTTGATTCAAAGCACTTTTAGCTAAAACACAGCGGCCACGCCAGCCGAGCAGAAATCTTGTTGATGACACAAGTTGGTGAAGACTTTACTTCTCTTGATCATCATGATCTTTAGATGATCATCAGTTCTCTGGTTACTTTCACTTACACTATTGGTTTCTATTTCGTTGGAAACGTTTCGAATTTATTTTTCAACTGGGATGTTGCCAATATGTCGATGTCTGTTCGTGATTTCGGACACGCGTTTCTCTTCAACCTGATTTTAAGGTTAGTGCACAAAATCATATTTACTGTAGATTAAGCTCATTTTAACACTTACAATGTTTATTGTAGTATAAATCTTCTCATTTCAGTATAATCACCGCACTTTTCCTCCGAAAGCCGAAAGAAAAGCCGGCAAGGACAAGAAATTCGATCACCGTGACTGTTCATCCATCAAAAGGTCATTGAAGCGGCATAATTGTGATATTGAACTGTAATATGTCAAACTGAAATTATATTTCTATAAAGCTTTATGTTTAAATAGTTGATAGAAAACAAAGATAAAAAGAAAAATCTGAAATATAAATCTTAGCTAGTTACCGTATTCACTCTAATAGTAGTGGACCCCGCCGAGTCGAGTTGATGACTATTTTACGGTTTCGAGATTTTCGCAGAAACTCTACACTCTATTCCCCCAGAAGATCTCATCATCAGCTACATTTTCCGACCCCACATCGATAGGTTCTGATAAGCGGTTTTCGAAATTTCGAGCAATTCAGGCAACGCTCAGGGTGCACTACTATTAGAGAGAATACGGTAAGCCGGTTGTTAATTTGAAGAAGTACCAGAAGGCTGAATAGTCTGAATTCAATAGTTCGGCTTCAATCTTATCATTGGGGATGATTTTGCTTCAAAAGCCGAATAGAACAAAATGTTAAACGGGTTTCCCCAAAATCCTCACAATATAACAGGGACACGCAATATTCAGCATAGGGCCCGCTCGTGATACAAGTACACAACGGATTCACGCTTCGTCAACACAAGCATTATCAAATTCTTTCTATAATATTAGATCAGCTATCTAAACAGAATCTAGAACCTTAAAGATAGGGGCAGAGGAAAGCCACCGATCTCAACACCGGTTCATCGCGCATTTTCGGTGCGAGGTGCAATTTTGAGCTGATGAATCTATGTGATGCTAATGATACAGATAGCTAAAGGCCTTGTATCTCTTTTCTGTTGTCCCTTGAGCTATCTGTTCAGAAATCGTTGAGAGGATTCTGGTCAGTCTCCTGTTTGTTTCGAAGAAAAAAAAGAATAAGTTTCAATCAATGTAGAACTCGGTCAAGTAAAACATTTCAGACTCTCGACGATCTGGTCTACATCGCTAGAAAGCTGCAATTCAATGAAGACTTGTACCTGGGCTGAGCGCCCGAGAATATTTGACCTCAAAGCGGCAAGGTTGCCAATTCTACGATCCGGAATACATCGAAATAAGTTGAATAAATGACTTTTTCTTCAACTTAGACTTATAACCTTGTTTGTGAGGTCGATTGGTGCCAGAACATTTACTTTGAGTCTCAGCAAAACATGTGTACATGTTAGTAGTTGATTTCAACTGATCTCTTCGAAGTGGAAAGAATCGGGCACTAGCTATGTCGAAATAAGGCATCGAAGATCATATAGTTTTCACCTAGATTCAGCTAAGCGATGGAAAAGACCAGACAAACACAAAAGGGTATATATTGACATACCACATCCATTTAATGTCAATCCTCTCATTTTAGTCGCGCCCGCAAAGTGTGGAAACCACACAAACTCGAAGTTGATCATCCTGGGCTTTTTTTCGTTTTTGTGAAATTTGGGAGAGAACTAGATAGATTCTCTACCCACCTTCACAAAAATCACACCCAAACCTTTCTCATCATTTCGACGTGGGTGCCGGAGAAAATCAGCTCCGAGTTTCCGGATTTAAGTGGGTTGACAAGTCCAGAGATAAACTAGTAGAAATGCGTTCTTGACCCACTGGCAACATTTCCTCAAATCGAATCGTACAAACACGGCGAGCACAGCGTCGATTCGGGATACTTCAAGAATGGCGACTTCTAAAGAAAGTGATTGATGATCATTGTTTGAAAGCATCCCTCTTCATTACGATCATTTAATAACTACCCACAATAATAAAGTTTTCATTCAGGCCCACACGGGTTTCTATCTTTTCTGACCTCCATGATATCTTTGATCCAACCACGGAAAGCCGAGCTTTCGATCTATGCCGTTATTCTATTTAATTTGGACTAATAAGGACTCCTTTGATTGAAAAGAGATCTTTGTTAAACTCAAACTCGAACAGCATCTCTCTCGCCGGACCTCTTCACTCGCTACTCGTGCCTCAAACCGATTTTCAAAGAGATCAAAGAGAGATTCGCTTAGCTACACGTAATTCTCCGCAAACGTGGCCGAGAACATCACGAGGCAAATGAATGGAGAATTTCGAATCAAATCCATTTTGATTGCTTTCAGTTTGACATTACTAACGGGCACCTTCTATAGGCGACCATTTTGCAAAAAGATTATTGAAAGAGTATAATGTAGTGATATGTACATAGCTAAGTGATTTCCTCGAACAAATTCCATCTGAAAATGGGGTTTCATTCTTTTTTTGACTATAAAGACATTCACAGCTCATTATATCTACAATACATACATACATTCTCTACTTGCTTAGTCGTTATGATTAGCCAAAAAGAGACCAAGATCTTCGCCTACAGAACCAACAGTGAGTCGAAAAAAGGCATAAATCGAATTATTGAGAACTTCAGGAACAAAAATCAAAGACAAATCGACGAGTTGAGGGACGAGAAGAGCGACTATCACGAAGAATTGTCAGTTTCCTCATGCTGAGGTCCATTGATGTTCAACACGTTTATCTAATAGTCTATTCAGGAGCGACGAGAGAGCAAAATACTTGCAGCTTCAGGCGGAATTCTGGGCTTTTGAGAGAACTTTATATGAGATTTTGAACAAACAATTCAGAAATAAAGAAAAAGATAATGTGCAGTTGTGTGTTTTCGGAAGAATGAATAAGATGGGATTTATTGGTAGTTGTCCACAGAAAAGGACAGAAGACATTTATCAGAATCGGGAGCTTCTTTTGCAGATAAAATAAGCCTGAGTGGTAGGATAATAGACCACCCATTTCCCAATGTAGCTACGAAGCTGAAATGTGTTCATTTCTGATGGAAACCCTTTGATAAAACACTTTGCGTCATTTCACAAAAAGAATTTCCTCAGATTGATCAAAATATTTTGGGATTAACTATGCATTGGAAATTACAATAAATATTAATGATTTCACGTTGAAAATCCCACCAAAGTATGGGTGTTCGAATCCGGCTCTTCCGGATACCACTTCGTGAAATCCACCGAACTTCCATCCGTCCATTCAAAAGCATTTCCTTTGTTCCGGATTTCTCTAAATAAAGGAATTTTTATGTTTCACTATTGCTATTTCAACCATATTTTTTTCCATTTTACAACTATTCTAATTTTTCAATTCAAATTAGACTTCTATAAATTCTATCATTTCAGATTTCTATCAAAGAACTATCAGTCAAACGAGTCTTTTTTTACAAAGTGCGTTCCAAAGTGGCTGAAAAAAATGAAATAATTAAGTTTAATATATTCATTTATGTCTTTCCATAAGAAAAATTCAACCTTCAGTCCGATCCAGAACCAAGCATTTGAATAAAGAGTGTTCGCTGAAATAAATATTGTTTTTGGTTTATAAAGCAGAAATTCCTACGAAAATCATGAATTTTCAGAACTGAATCATTTCGACTTCCTACCGAGTTCCCAAACAAACTGGTTCTCTTCCTCACTGTGGATTGTGACTAAATGGCTCTTTCTGCCCCCACAATATGCCTCGGCTTCATCAAACGTCATTTCTTGATCCAAAGTCTTGAGATGAAGATAATTCTGGTTCACAACATCCACCAAACCTTGTACCAAGAAGCGGTTTGTTCCAAATACGACCATCCATTCAGATCCAAGAAAGTCATCGTTTGATTTCTGAATTTCTTCGAAAAACTTTACTCCAGGTTTTTTTGAAACAAATACTACTTCCTTTTCCATAAAACAAACTCATAAATCTGCCTGCAACTTCGCGATTTCGGCCGTTTTGTTTTCCCTTTCAGATTGTCTAAAGAGGAATTGATTGGATTGAGTGGAATGGGTGTTTGGGAAATGAAAAAACTGTTTTCTTAAGTCTCAGTCGACAAGAGATGAACTCACATTTGAGCCCTCAATTCGGTGATTTTCGTTGCTCAAAAAGGAGTTCTGTTAGTTAACAATCTGTCATAACAAAGATTAGCCAAAGAGAGAAGAAAACTCACAACTCGGCCTTTAGCTCAATGTTTTCGGACGTCAATTTGCTCTCGACCTCGGCATTCTCTTCCATCGTTTCGTTTAACTCTCTTGCATTACGGGATTGAAATATGTATCTAAATTGTCGAGTAGATATTGGAAAAGTTTAGATCAGATCAGTTAGATTGCAATTTATCCAATCCGATCTGGTAAAATTCAAATTTCAATCGACTTCCACCAATCTGCTCTGATCTTGAGAGAAACCGCTTCTTTCGTTAGTTAACAGCTCTCATAACAAAGAATAACCAAAGAGGGAAGAAAACCCACAAATCGGCTCTGAGCTCAAAGTTTTCGGACCTCAATTCCCTCTCGACCTCAGCATTTTTCTCCCTCGTTTCGTTCAACTCCCTCTCTCTGAACAACTCTAGCCAGTCAAATTCCAATATTGTTGAACCTACAAATCGGCCTTCGACGCGGAGAAGATCGTTGACAGTTGGGCGATTTTGGAATCTCTAGAAGTGTCTCCTGCTCAGATATTTCTTAAGGAATCTTAAGCCTCACATCTCGGCTTTCTAATAAGCACCAATATTCGTCGTTCGCTCGCACAGTCCGCAGATTTTTCCTCGAGCCTCGACGAGTTCTTGTTGGGTTTTACTCCTGAAAAGTCTTGTCATTGGGACACGCAAACCTATTTCTTGTTCATTCTACCAAATTCGCTTTATTGATTTGCTTTTCTCCAAAAAATCCACAAACTTCTTTGACAAGACCTCAAATTGATGGGATGGACGGTATCAATGGACGACGAACCCTCGTCTCTACTGCTGAAATCTAAGATCATCGAAAATCCCTTTCTGATCAACTTTGACGAAGAAATTCGATGGAAAAGAAGGAAAATCGTGATGAATAGAGCGACGGCCATCACACCCATTCCGATCGATTGGTGAATTCGTTTTGAATTCAAGGAAATGGGAAGAATGAATGAAGCGACGATGCCAAAGCGCCAAAGTGAAAGTTTTGACGGCCCAAAGGGCAGGAATGGCTGTTTTGACGAGCCGGAATAGATGTTTGAGAATGGAATTTTGAGCATTTAAAAGTCGCTTTCTCATTACAAACAGACAGACAGTTATTTTTAGATTCACAATACTACTAGTTTTTGTGGAGGCTTTATAATTGCTTGGCTTTGGTGTGAAAAGGAAGATAAGAATCTAATAAATCGAATCTATCACCTTACATCTTTCGATTTTGCGATGTCACCGAGTTAAAGGCTTCGAAAAAAAGGGGTTCCCGGGGTTCTCCGTTGTAAATGACGCTTTTTCCACTAAAAAAACGGTTTTTCAAAAATCTGTCAGGAGAATTTGGAAAATTTTCCTGTTTTGAAATGAGTACATTTTTCTGTGTAGAATGACACATCTTTCATCAAAATTCATCAAAAAACGCAAATTGCACCGATGTGTGTAAGACCTAAATCACTGTTTTGACGGCCCGAAGGGCAGGAATGAATTTTCTGAAAGACCCGAAGGACTGGAATGAAAATTTTTGAAGGCCAGAAGGGCCTGAGTGTAACCGTGGACTTTTCTGAACTGTCTGAAAGGCCTAATGAGAGATTTGTACGGTCCAAAGGGCCGAACTATGTCTATTTTCCAACCCATCAGCGCAAATACTTTCACGGGTCCCCCAATTAGACAGCGGGCAAAGCGAACGATCGTGAGCGAACAAAACCGGACGTGGAGCTAGCGAGATCACGACAAGAGTCTCCGAATTGGAGACCAGGTTCGAAGCCGATTTGTGAGTGTTTGTATGCTTTATAAACTGCTTTATAAACTTTATAAAATCTATGCTTTATAAACCAAAAACAAGATTTATTTCAGCGAACACTCGTTATTCAAATGCTTGGCTCTGGATCGGACTGAAGGTTGAATTTTTCATATGGAAAGACATAAATGAATATATTAAACTTAATTCTTTCATTTTTTCAGCCACTTTGGAACGCACTTTGTAAAGAAAGATTCGTTTGACTGATAGTTCTTTGATAGAAATAATGGTTTCGATTGGGAAACCAGAATGATCTCAATAATAAGAAAGGAAAATCGGATAGAAATCATCGTTTGAAATGAAAGACTAGAATAGTTTTAAAACGTTTTAAATAGTTTGAGTTGAAATGGAAAAAAAATTGGTTGAAATATCAACAGTGAAACATAAAAATTTGTTTATTCAGAGAAATCCGAACAAAGGAAATGCTTTTGAATGGATGGATTGAAGTTCGGTGGATTTCACGAATTGGGACGTTGGAGAACCGGATTCGAACACCCACGCTTTTGTGAGATTTTCAATCATCAATATTTATAGTAATTTCCAATGCATAGTTAATCCTAAAATATCTGGATCAATCTTAGGAGATTTCTTTGTGTAGAATAACGCAAGGTGTTTTATCAAAGTATTTCCATCAGAAATGAACACATTTCAGCTTTGGGGCTAGGAAATGGGAGGGAAATGGGAGGTCTTTTCTCCTACCGATCAGTTTCGTTTGATTTGCAAAAAGGAGCTTCAGTTCTGAGAAATGCTTTATCTTCCTATCTATCGACAAAACCAATAAATCCAATCTGATTCATTCTTCTGGAAACACACAACTGCAGATTGTTTTTTCTAGAATAGAAGAAAATAGATCGAAAGCTCGACGTTCCGTGATTCGATCGGGCGGCGATTAATTTGTTTTTTGTTTCATTTTGTGGAATGGCTCTGAACACTGAATCTGTTTGACTGATCATGTTTGTTCTGGTTAGTTTCGCGAATAATTTAGTACTAACTCCATGTCACCATCCTTCTATCAGGACTGTATGTTTTTAAACTTTGTATTTTTTGAAGGTAGGCAATACTTTTTCAAAGTTAGGATTAAAAAGCGTGAATACTCGTTTGCATTAGGTCGGTGATATCCACAAATTGATTGACTTACTAACTTCAATGGAAATTTTGGAAGCTATGACTAGTGGTGTCGACAACTTACGTTGAGCTTAGTGGAAACTAGAGAGTCGTCTAGCCATGTCTCGGTAATAGCAAGAAATGAATAAGAATTTGTACGAGTCATGGTCTGAAAAAGTAGCTAAGCGATTCTTGCTACTAGAAACTATACTATGGGCATTGGCAAGAAAAACACTAGGGGAAAAGAGAGCATCAAACTTGGGAAAGCAGGCCGGGAAATTTCTCCTGCGTAGAATGCGAGCCTGATTCACTTTGTTGCTTGTGGAGTTTCTTTCCAATCCTCCGTTCCGATGGGTGAGTGAGAAAAGCACCCTCATCGTTTTCCCCTTTCATCTCGAAAATTCTTTGCCAATGGTTCGTTCACATCCGACAAGGAGTGTGCTTTGCGAAGGCGCAACCCAGGCGGGTCAATCTTCGTAGAGTTAATCCTCTTTGGGGGTCGGCCCTTCTTGACTGGAGGCTTTTTCGTAGAGGCTGTCGGCATGCTTTCCCTTGTCGTATCCTTTTGCGCAGCCAAAGTCGTTTCGGAAGCAGTCACATGCAAAGCTCTAACCTGTTCCCGAGGTACACTCCTTGTCGTATTCACGTCGAGGTGTGGAAGGGGGTCATTTTGGGTTGAAGGAAGTGTCTCCTGCCTCTTGCTCTTGTAGCAACTTGGGTCCGAGCGTCGAATCACAATGAGCCGAGCCTACCAGGGCAGAGAATGCTTCTTAACACGATAAAAGGAACCCAGTAAGTTCGACACACCGTGTGTAGAGCCAAAAATCACCTTCAGAGGTCTAGGTAGAAACGGAGAGAAGATGCCCATCCTATATGATTGGACCACCATTGAATCCAGACCATACGAGGCCAAAATCGCATCCAAAAGGTGACGATCCGCTGCTCTTCTAGCAAACGGTGTCATGGCGGGATGGACGTCAGCTTCAGGCAGTCCCTCAATCACCAGGTGGTAATCGTTTCCGAGAATAATTTTAATTTAATATATGTTAAAGGTCCGTTATTTCACAAAAGAAATTTCCTCAGATCGATCGGATTAATTATGCATTGGAAATTGGAATAAATATTGATGATTTCACGTTGAAAATCTCACCCTAGCGTGGGCGTACGAATCCGGCTCTCCTTCATCCCAATTCGTGAAATCCACCACACTTCCATCCGTCCATTCAAAAGCATTTTCTTTGTTCGGATTTCTCTGAATAAAGGAATTTTTATGTTTAGACATTGATATTTCTTTTTTTTTTTTTATTATTCAAATTATTCTAGTTTCCCAATTGATACCATTATTTCTATCAATGAGTTTCGCTGTTTATATTTTTTTTCTATTTTACCAACAAATTTTTTCTATTTTAAAACTATTTTAGTCAATTCAAATTAGTTTTCTATCATTTCAGATTTCCATCAAAGAACTATCAGTCCAAGGGATCATTTTTTCACGGAGAGCCTTCCGAAAATAGCTGAAAATTCATTACTTTGTAGCTATTTATTTATGTCTTTCAATAAGAAAAATTCCACCTTCAGTCCGATCCAGGACCCAACATTCGAATGTTTTCAACAGTTTTCGCTGAAATAAATATCGATTGTTTTTGGTTTATAAAGCATAAATTCCTACGAAAATCATGAATTTTCAGAATTGAATCATTTCGATTTCTTACCGAGTTTCCAAACAAAAATCGTGCTCTTCCTGACTGTGAATGGAAACTAGATGGCTCCTTCGACTCGCACAATATGCCTCGGCTTCATCAAATGTTTTCCCTTGATAAAAAGCCTTGAGATGAAGATAATCCTGGTTCACAACATCCACCAAACCTTGTACCAAGAAGGGGTTTTTGGGAAATACCACCATCCTTCCATATCCAGGACCCCAGTCATCGTTCGTATCCTGAATTTTTTCGAAAAACTTTACTCCAGATTTTTTAGACAAATACTCAATCCCTTTCCTTAAAAAACTCACAAATCTGCCCCTCAACTTCACCATTTCGGCCGTTTTGTTTTCCCTTTCAAATTCTCTAGAGGAATTGATTGGATTGAGTGAAATGGGTGTTTTGGGAGTCAAAAAACTGTTTTCTCAAGTCGCAGTCCACAAGAGATACCAAATTACCAAACTCACAATTGGGTTTCGAGGCCAGAGTTCTTGCTCTGCAACGCCTTGATTTTTCCTCGAGCCTCGACGAGTTCTTGTTGGGTTTCATTCCTGAAAAATCTTGTCGTTGAGACACTCAAGTCTATTTCCTGTTTATTCTATCCATTTCGCTTTTCTCCCAGAAAACCAACAAATTTCTTCGACAAGATCTCAAGCAGACGGTATCCGGACAATCCCCTTTACGGCTGAAATCTAAGATCATCGAAAAGTCTCTTTCTGACCAACTTCAAAGTACGACGATCACGGATCTCACCTCGATCATTCGGAGATCTGAATGGTTGACAACATAGCTATTTGAAGGGCAAAGAATACGTGGATGGATCCACTTGAACGCTTTCTTGAATCGATGAGGAAATTTGATGGAAAGGAGGAGAATCGAGATGAATAGACCCAAGGGCATCACACCCATTCCGCTGAATTGGTTAATTCGTTTTGAATTCGGGGAAATGGGAAGAACGAAGGGAGGGACGATCCGATAAACAATTGTTTTTTCGCGGAAAAGAGCCTTTAAGAGCGCTGAAATTGTTTAGAAAAGCGATCGCATTCCAACCGACGATTTACTCATTAGGCCGTTGAAACAATCGCTTCAACAACAAAAAGCGGCATTTCATAAAAAAATGAAACCGTTAGTTCGTGTGAGGTAGGTGAATGATAACTCGTGGATTTTGAAAAAGAATGTTAGTATTATCATATGTGTTCCACAGTCGTTGCCAAACTTCATTCAATATTCTTTAATTCTTTTCGGAGATAATAAGACGGTCAGAGATCGAGAAGCCGCACATAGATTCGTGAATCATATTTGACAAAGACTGTTTCTTTGGTTGAAGCTTGTCGATAAGCTTATGGCCTTCAATGATGTCTAAGGCATATTGTTTCTCAAGGAAATGCTTGCCTATATGTAACGTTTCATTCGGATTCTTGGCTCTGGGTCGAACTGAAGGTTGAATTTTTCTTATTGAAAGACATCAATAAATATATAGAAACTAATGATTCTTTCAGCCATTTCCGAAAGGCTTTTTGTGAAAAATATGTCCGTTTGACTGATAGTTCTTTGATAGAAATAATGGTTTCAATTGGGTAACTAGAAGAATTTCAAGAAGAAAAAGGAAAATCGGATCGAAATATCAATGGCTAAACATAAAAATTTCTTTATTCAAGGAAATCCGAACAAATGGAATGCTTTTGAATGAACAGCTCGTAACTCTCGAATTGAAAATCGCCACTTACGGCTGCGATTCTGCTATCTTTTTGAGGAAATGCTTGAATTCCTTCTCGATTTCCTTTAAATACATACTCTCTCATTCAACTCTTAACCTCCAACAAACCGAGTACTTGTATTTGCAATCCCGAATAGGCCTCTCTGAACTCTTTCTCGCTTGTCGCGTCTTGGTGTTGAATGTAGCGATTCATCATTTGGAATGTCGAATTGATAGGGTTTTAAGATTGCCCGAAATGCCAACTGATGATGATTGCTAATCATTTGGGTCGGTTTTGATTGAAAGTTCTTGAATAACAGATTATCAAGCATGCCGCTCTAGTTTTCAATTCCCTTTAGAGTGCTGCTCTATTAGAGGATGCCGTTCTCATAGAGGGTGTCGGTCTAATGACCGGAAGCATCTAACAAAGTAAACCGGATGAACCTCTTTGGATCACCAAGAAATACACTTCGATCAATAAAAGTTGTCCTTTAATTTTATTTAAAGTTTAACAAAAAAAACATACAAATATAATAAAGCTAACAGAGATAACAATTTTTCTAACCAATCATAACTCGTCTTCAACTAGCATTTAGCTTGCTTCAACACTTTGATGGCTGGACTTGTGGTGATTCTTCAAGTTCAAGCAAGCTAAATGCGAGCAAGCAAGCAAGCTAAAAGCTAAAGCTTTTTCTCGGCTCCTTGTGATCTATTCCAAATGGCCAGAGCAGTACCGACCTCTGGTAGCGTCAAATCCCGCCCAGCATCATTGACCCGTTTCCGTTTTCGATTCTCGAGTTGTTTGAGAAGTGCTTTTGGTTTTCACCTATCTTGAATCGACCATCGTGATACTCCAAAATGTTTGGCAGTTCTCTGATTGAGTTCTTCTTGGCGTATTTAATCACTTCGAGCTTGAATTTCACGTCAAAGGCTTCCCGCTCCTCTTGCACTCTCAAATCCTCGGCTTCAAATGGGAAGAGCGAATGCGGCGAATGAGGAAAATTCTAACTTTGTTACAATTGTGCTTCGAGATCGTCGTTCTTGCTTTCGTCTCGGCGACTTTCCTTTCCAAATCGGCTTCCAACTTCGCGATTTTCCCCATTAAATTCGCCTCGATTTGAACCATTTTTGCTGCCAATCTACAATCTTCTCCAATTCATAATTTAACACAGCTCATGTTCTCTGGGTTATCAATTCGTTAATTTTATGAAATAAATCTTAAAAAAAATCGTTGCCTACTCTGATGATAGCCATTTGATTCCTGGTGTATATAGGTAAACGAAAACAATTCATACTAGCCTACAATTTTAGTATACAGAGACGAAGCAAAGCGAAGCGTGAAAACAGTGATCATCAGCTTCTTTGAGTAAGTGTCCAGCCTAGATTTATCAGAACGGTATAAAGAAAGCAGAGTTTTGTTAAGAATTCTTCAAGTATCCTTCATGATTCCTCAAGATTGAAAACCAATGATTTTTTAATTTTCTTGCTATTGTTGTATCTTTTTTGTGTGTTCTCCAATAAATTGCTCCACTCATTAATTTAAAACTTAAACGGTTTACTGATGCCTAAATCATTGTATAAATTTGTTAAAACGAACTTTAAAATTTTGTTAAAAGTCGGCTATCGGCTCCAAAAATATTATCGAGAAATAAAATTTCCACATTAGGTGGCGATATTCAATTCAAAATCATTTAGATTAGCAAAGAAACCATCGAGTGGGCCTCGTTCAGATTTCGAGAGATATTGGCCAAACGATCCACAAGGCTGTCGACGAGATTTGTGTCAAGCACTGCCGGGTTCGAGCTTTATTCGAACGATCAACAATCGGAACTTGGGAATACAACCGAGCCTATTCATTTTGGTCAAGGAATTTAAAGCTCACATGATTTCGTTATCAAAACAGTTGGGGCTTACGGAGGGGCTCTCCTCTATTGTATATCTTACTGAATCAATCGCTAGTCAGTCGTATCAACGTCAAATGTCGTATCGTGTTTTAGTAACAGATTTCATTGAATTTAAACCAGTATATTCTATTCAAAAACATATCAATTCTTTTGTTGGCAAATGCAAACTCGGTTTAAAAATGGCAAGTGAGGTGTTAGGCCCGTTGGAAAGATGAAGCTGGGTATTTAAAGTTAAATAATAGAATAAGATCAAAACTATTAGAACATGAATGGAATGCGGAGATTATTGAAGTTATTTAGACGAAAGTTCGGCTCGTTCTGGAAAAAGTTGAAATCATCACGGAATTCCGAGATCATCGATATTTATTCATTTATTTGTTTCCAATGCATAGTTAATTCAAACATGTTTCTATCAATCTGAGGAAATTTCTTTTTCTTTTCTTTAGAAATGAACCCATTTCAGTTTTAGAGCGGCCATGGGAAATGGACGGTCTGGTCTCCTACCCGACAGCTTCTTCAAACCCTCGTTTCGGCTCTTTGGGTCGTTCAAAGCAAGAAAAGTCCAGTTTCAAATTTACTGAGTCAGTCAATCTGCAGAACCGAATAAACTTCTCAATCGTTTGAAGAAATCGTTTGCTCTTCAATGCGGGCTTCGATTTGCATGGAATGCTGTTTGAAGACACAGCCGGAAACTTATAAGCATTCAAATGCCTATCAAGGCAAATATCCAACTTGTACACATACCTATGCTACGTACTACGTCAAAACCGAAAATCAATTTCGAGGTAGATGAATTCTCTTTAGACTCACTAATTTTTCCATAGATTTTCTTAATGAGCTACCCCAAATGACTCGACAAATGGAAACAGTCGAAAGAGTGCCGAAGTTTTCGTTTTCAGTTTTCGCTGAAATGAATATTGATTGTTGTTGGTTGACGAATGATGACTAAACGAATCGGGCATTCTCCTCCTTTCTCTTTATTTGGTGAGAAATCCGTATTTTGCCTGGCAACAAATTTCTGGTTTGATTTCCTCATTAATTCTGCTTATTTAGTAGCCTTTTCCTTTAATATTCACTTATGCTTCGAGAAAATTCAAAATTAAATTAAAGACTGTTTTTGATACCAGCAAAGATTTGGCGAAAAAGCCACAAATCGGCTTCGAGCTGGGCGATTTTCTTCAAGGAGGTGGCCGGTTCTTCTATGCCTTTGACACTCTTTTCAGGCAATTCTTCAGTCATTTCGGGTCATTTCAGTTTTCGGCCAATGGAGAATATCGAAAACAAGAAAGAACCACCCCCCCGGAAACAACAAGTTTCCGTTGAGAGAAGCTTTGTTTAGCTATGCTTTTTATAAAAATGTTCTGCTTTAAAACAAAAACAACTTAAAAAAACATAGAACAACCAAAACAACAATCAACAATGATGACACCTCGAGGAGCTTTGAATTTTGAAGTTGGGGAAGTCAAAAGGCTCTAGGAAAAATGTTTACGCCTGGGGAGATAGATAGCTCCCTCGCGGGGATTGAGGAATAATTGTGGCGATTTTATGGGAACGGTCGGTTCAGTTGACCTTCCCCGAAAGTAGTCTCCTGATAACCCGCGTTTTCCACTCACCAACTTCACACGAACTGACGGCTTTCTTTTTCCCGAACTGTTACTTTTTTTTGCACGAAGTTCTATTCGAAGCGATTCTTTCAACGGCTTAATGAGTCAATCGCTTTCCCTAAACAATTTCAGGGCTCTCAAAAGCTCTTTCCGTAAAAAACAATTGTTTATCGGATCGTCTCTCGATTCGGTCTTCCCATTTCCTCGAATTCAAAACTAATCAACCAATTCATCAGAATGGGTGTGATGGCCGTCAGTCTATTCATCACGATTCTCCTCCTTTCCATCAAATTTCCCCGTCAATTCAACAAAGCGATCATTTGGATCAATTCACGTATCCTTTTCCCTTCAAATAGCTATGAAGTCAACCATTCAGAGCTCCGATAGATCGAGATGAAATTCTGTCTGGTGATCGTCGTACTTTGAAGTTGATTATATAGGGGTTTTCGATGATCTTAGATTTCAGCAGTAAAGATACCGTCCTTCAAATAGCTTCAAATAGTTTGAGATCTTGTCAGAGAAATTGGTGAGTTTTTTGAGAGAAAAGCGAAATTGATAGAATAAACCAGAAATGGCTTGAGTGCCTCAATGACAAGACTTTTCAGGAATCAAACGCAACAAGAACTCGTCGAGGCCCGAGGAAAAATCAGCGGACTCGAGACGGAAATGTGGGTGAAATCAAAAATCTTGAAGAATTCAAGCTCATCTTTTTGGACTTTGAATAATGAGCGATTTGAGTATTCAGCGCAACAGAGCGGAACGAAACGAAGGAGAAAGATGTCGAGATGAGCCGATTGACAGCAAACTGGCTCAAATGAGGCGAATTTAATGGAGAAAATCACCGAAACGAAAAAGGAAGAACGACGATCTCGAAGCACAATTGTACTAATTTTGTAATTTTCTTTTGACAAGCTCAATATATAGTAAAAATCCGTACCTTTTTCAGAAGAACTCAAAAAACGGAAGTGAGGAAAGGAAAACCAAGACTGGAGAGCTCGAAGGGAAAAACAACGCGTTGCAGAGCAAGAACTCTGACCTCGAAACCCAAATGTGAGTTCATTTGGTATCTCTTGTCGACTGAGACTGGAGAAAAAAATTTCTTCATTCCCAAAACACCCATTCCACTCAATCCAATCAATTCCCCTCTAGAGAATTTGAAAGAGAAAACAAAACGGCCGAAATCAAGAAGTTGCGGGCATATTTGTGGGTTTTTAAGGAAAAGGATGGAGTATTTGTCTAAAGAATCCGGAGTAATGTTCTTCCAAGAAATTCAGAAATCGAACGATGACTTTGGTCTTGGATCCGAATGGATGGTCGTATTTGACAAAACCGCTTCTTTGTACAAGGTTTGACGGATGTTATAAACCAGGATTAGCTTCATCTCAAGGTTATCGATCAAGAAATGACATTTGATGAAGCTGAGGTATATTGTGCGGGCCGACAGGGCCATTTAGTCACGATTCAAAGTGAGGAAGAGAAACGATTTTGTTCAGAAACTGGGTAAGAAATCGAAATGATTCAATTCCTGAAAATTCATGATTATCGTAGAAATTTATGCTTTGTAAACCAAGAACAACCGATGTTTATTTCAGCGAAAACTGTTCACCCCTTTCATGGGTTCTGGATCGGACTGGAAGGTTGAGTTTTTCTTATTGAAAGACATAAATAAATATAAGATATAGAAACTGAAAGAATATAAGATATTCTTTCAGCCATTTCCCGAAGGCTTTTGTGAAAAATGATTCGTTTGGCTAGTAGTTCTTTGATTGAAATAATGGTTTCAATTGGGTAACTAGAAGAATTTCAAGAAGAAAAAGGAAAATCGGATCGAAATATCAAAGTCTAAACGCAAAAATTACTTTATCCAGAGCAAACCGAACGACGAAAATGCTTTGAATGGACCGATGGAAGTTCGGTGGATTTCACGAATTGGGATCCGAAAGACCCGGATTGGGACACCCACACTTATGTGAGATTTCCAGCGTGAAATCATCGATATTTATTCCAATTTCCGATGCATAATTTGATTCAAAAATATTTGGATCAATCTTAGGGAGATTTCTTTTTGGAAATAAGGCAAAGTGTTATATCAAAGGATTTCGATCAGAAATGAACACATTTCAGCTTGATAGCGACGATGGAAAATGGCGGGTCTATAGTCCTGGCTGTCTGCTTCGTTTTATCTGCAAAATTCGCTCTCAATTCTGATAAGTTCCTTATGTTCTTTCTGTGGACAAAACCAATAAATCCCATTTTATCCAGTCTTCTGAAAACACACAACTGCACATTACCTTTTTCTTTATTTCTGAGTTGTTATTTAAAAATCTCATATAAAAGTTTTCCCTAAAACCCAGAATTTCGCCAAAGCTGCAAGGATTTTGCTTTCTCGTCACACCTGAATAGACTATTAGATAAACGTGTTGAACATCAATAGACATCAGCATGAGGAAACTGGCAATTCTTCGTGAAGGTCGCGCTTCTCGTCCCTCAACTCGTCGATTTGTCTTTGAGTTTTTTCCTTGTTGTTCTCACTGTTGGTTCTGTAGGCGGAGATTTTTCGGAGATCAGAAAAAGCAGAAACCAGTGTGGGCTTGAATGAAAAATTTATTATTGTGAGTAATTATTAAATGATCGTAATGAAGAGAGATGCTTTCAAACAATGATCATGAATCACCTTCTTATATATGAACTGGGTTCTGGTTTGAGATGAGCAGATGGCTTTCTGTGAGTTTTGGGTTTTCGAGCCAGATGCTTCAAAGCACTCACTCATTGATTGCCGGGTAGTGAATAGAGTTGTATCTTTCTTTGCCAGTGTATTTCGATCTAGAAAGCAATGAACTACTAATTCTTGTTGTCCGTTTGACACTACACATATTGATCGTGATTCTGTGGATGTCCGGGATCGTAGCTGTGCTGTCCCGGTTGAACGTTGATCGGCGTCTTGTACTTACTGAACATTCTCAGATTGACTTTTAAAGGCATTAACTCCTGAAAAAAAACTGAGAAATCTCCTATTGTCAGCCCAATCGATATAACTCTAAGTTTACCGTAATCCTCAACGAAATGGCAAAAGGCCAGTAGACAGAGAGTCTGGAATTCGGTTTTTGTTACAGGATTCATTTGATTCAAAATAGTAGAAGAATCCTAGAAATTCCATTTTTACGAATACGACAGATGTTGGCTTTGGTGAACGATATGACTCCTAAAATATGGCGCCTCAGAAACAATTATGAATGTTAATTTAAGGAGGGGAAGTTGTTGATTGCGATGAGCAAGAGGGAGAGGTCCCAAGAAGAGGTAAGATTTCAGAAGATGTGGATATGTCAGAAGAAGTGCAGTGCGTAACAGAATGATAGATCCACCATGTTTTGAAAACTGAATAACATCAATTGATAAACGAAAACGTAGTTAAATCAAGGTGGATCTATCATTTTGTTACGCGGGCAAAATGGCGAAAAGCATAGAAACATTTCTATAAGCGCCATGTCTTCGCGATGAAACAACAGTTTGATGCAGATTGATTTAAAACTAAATTTTGAACTTGTTTTTGGTTAAAACTTGGAATTTTTATTCAAAATGTCTAGTTCCTGGGGCGAAAACATGGTGGATCTATCATTTTGTTACGCACTGTAGCTCCGATTTTTTGATGTTACTCGAGTTGTTAAACACCTTCGACCTCCAGCTCAGTTGGGTTGTGGATTGGCCATCTCAATAGCATCGAATTCAATTGTAGCATCTCAGGTTTTTCTTGGGGTTTTTTCATCACTTGTAAGATTTTGTTCTCCTTTTTTGACGTCATTCGATGAATGAGTTAATTTCTGATGATACAACACATTTTGATACAACACTGATACAACACTGATTTGCAGATAAAACGATACTGATTGATAGGAAAATAGGCCACCCATTTCCCATCGCCGCTCCCAAGCTGAAATGAGTCAATTTCTGATGGAAATCTTTTGATCAAACACTTTGCGCAATTTCACAAAAAGAAATTTCCCAAATTGATCGAAATATTTTGGGATTAATTATGCATTGGAAATTGGAACAAATATTGATGATTTCACGCCGAAAATCTCACATAAGCGTGGGTTTTGTTTCAGTTCGTTTCCATCCTCCAACTCGTGAAATCCTCCGAGCTTCGATCCGTCCATTCAAAAGCATTTTCTTTGTACGGATTGCTCCGGATAAAGAAATTCTTATGTTTAGACATTGATATTTCGATCCGATTTTCCTTTTTTCTTCTTGAAATTATTCTAGTTTCCCAATTGAAACCATTATTTCTATCAGAGAACTATCAGTCAAACGAGTCATTTTTTTCACAAAGAGCCTTCCGACAATGGCCGAAAGAATCATTCCTTTCTATCTATTTATTTCTTTCGATAAGAAAAATTCAACCCGCAGTCCGATCCAGAAATCCCAGTTTAAACTAACAGTTTTCGCTGAAATATCGCTGAAATATCGATTGTTTTTGGTTAATAAAGCATAAATTTCTACGAAAATCACGAATTTTCAGAATTGAATCATTTCGATTTCTTACCAAGTCTCCAAACCAAATCGTGCTCTTCGGTACTGTGAATCGAGACTAAATGGATCTTTCGACTCGCACAATATGCCTCGACTTCGTCGAATGTTATTCTTGATCGAAAGCCTTGCGATGAAGATAATCCTGGTTCACAACATCCACCAAACCTTGTACCGTCGTTCTTCCTTTTCGTCCCGGCGATTTTCCTTTCTAATTCTCGATTTCTCGCCCTTCCGTCAACCAAATCAGCCTCCAACTTCGCGATTTTCAAATTCGCTTCGATTTGAGCGATTTTTGCCTTTTTTTCGATTTTTGACCATCGACCCATCTCGACGTCTTTGTCCTTTTTCATTTCTTCCCCAAACGCTTCGATTAAATTAAAGACTGTTTTTGATAGAAGCAAAGATTTGGCGAAAACCCACAGATCGGCTTCGAGTTGGGCGATTTTCTTCAACGAGATGGCCGGTTCTTCAGTTTGTGATTTCCTAGTTAAAAAGGGGTTTTTAGATATTCTGTTTCACGATAAAGTTTCAGCTAAAGGCATTGTGTCTCTTTTCTGTTGTCTACTGAGATATCTGTTCAGGAATCGCTGAGAGGATTCTGGACAGTCCAGCTCCTGATGCGTTTGCTTCGAAGAACAAAAAGAATAAATTTCAATGAATGTAGAACGCTGTCAAGCAAAAAGATTGTAGACTCGGCGGTATCGTCTACATCGCTAGAAAGCTGCAACTCAATGGAGACTTGTACCTGACCTAGCGGCTGAGAATATTTGGCCTCAAAACGGCACGGTTGCCAATTTTACGATCCGAAATAAGTTGAGTAAATGACTTTGGGCTAAGCGATGGGAAAGACAAGACAAACACAAAAGGGCATGTATTGACCTACCAAATCCATTCAATGCCAATCCTTCCATTTTAGTCGCGCCCGCAAAGTGTGGTAATCACAGAAACTCGAAGTTGATCATCATGGGCTTTTTTTCGTTTTGTGAAGTTTGGGAGAGAATCTATCTAGATCAGATCCAAACCATTTAGCATCATTTCGATGTGGGTGCCGGAGAAAATCAGTTCCGAGCCTTTCTTTAAAGCTTTAACGCAGTCCCCTAGACCGCCACTGTATTTCTTCCCTTATAGGTGAGGTGAGAGTTCGCCGAAAATGACCGAAAGCGCTGAAATGGAAATGAGAAAGGCTCTCGGGTAGTCTACGAACAGTATTTCTGTTGCAATAATATTTCACCCAATGTTTTATTGTCTTCTTCATCTTCTATTTCAAGCCATTCGGTTAACATTCCCAGGTCGGCTTTTCCCAACCAAAAGGAAAGCAAGAAGGAAAAAGGGAAATGAACACTTTTTCATTATTCTAAATGAGATTCAATTTTGGAACTGAAATTCTCATCGATATAACTGGATAAACTTAAATGTAACTGGGCAAACCCAGAAAAGTGTACGGTAAAATAAAAGGATATGAGTGCTTTGAAAGAACACGAATAAATTGACTGATTAACTTGAAATTTACCAATCATCCGAGAAAGATGACACAAATTTGATCATAGAAGGGTGAAATCGAGGAGAAGTTGAAATGAAAAAGAAATGGTTGTCACAAGAAAACTCATAATGTGATAATGTTATAGCTTGATGATTGAGATTTTGCGATCTTGGTGGAAGTCAGAAGATTTGTTGAGAATCTCGACCTAGATTTATATGCACCATGGAATAGTATGACCTAGGAAAATGAAATGCTCATTTTATGATCAAGGACCTTGAGAATTTGACTAACTTTCTTTCTGAATTTGATGTGAAATTACTGAAGTAATCGGATGAGTGTTAGCGGTGGATCTGACAAAGAACACGGGTCAGTCTAGAACAACGGCAATCTTTGCTGGACGATCTTTGTGGAGAAAATGTTAGTAAAGACGAGACGTGGATTGCCATCTCACAGTCCCTTTTGAGAATTTGATGTGAATTCGATGGAATTGGAACTAACGGCTTTTCCTGACTGGGGGATGGCAGAACTGGTCACCATGTATTGATATGGCAAATTGTAGCGAAATTTTAAATACTTTGGTACCGGATTAATTAGTACTAGACTTAGTACTAGTGCTACTAATTAGATTTACATGGGAACGTCCTAAGGAGGGTATAAGTTTTTAAATGGCAATGAGATGCAACGCCTATCGGACATGACGAATCCGAGGCTGTGTACAAGAAATGCCTACCGCACTCACATCAAAATATTGCCAAAACAGATGATATACCCCAAGGTTCAGTCGAGTGGATTTCATTGATTGGCATCAGGGATACCCGGATTCGAACACCTACGCTAGGTGAGATTTTCAACGGGAAATCATCAATACTTATTCCAGTTTCCAATGCATAATTGATCCCAAAATATTTCGATCAATCTTAGGCAACTCTATGCGTAAAATAACGCAAAGTGTTTTATCAAAGGATTTCCATCAGAAATGAACACATTTCAGCTTTGGAGCGGTGATGGGAAATGGCGGCATATTCTCCTACCACTCCGCAGAGCCATTGGATCTGCAAAAGGAGCGAAAGGAGCAAATTATTTTCCAGCCAACCTAATAAAAGGAAGAACCTATCAGATAGACCCCTTAAGCTACTCCCAAACCTGATATTCATCGAAAGAAAGTAATGCTCTGTTGCTCGTGGAACTGCAAAGGCTTGGTGCACTATGAGTTAGCTAATCCAGGAGAAAACATTGATACGGATCTCTATTCAAAAGAATTGGCCAGAGTTAACGATGCTTTAAAGAAATTGGGGGTCAATCCATCAAAGATTCGATTTTTGCACCAAAAAGCAAACAGCAAAATTGCATAGAAAATTTCTAGATTCTAGTTTCTAGATTTGCATAGAAAATTGCTTCATGCTAAAAATAAATAGAAATATCATTGAAATTTTAAGGAAACGAAAATCTTGGAAATGAAGCTACCTCCAAAACCACAGAATGGAGCGGCTTTGTCGATAATTTTCTGTCGGTTTGCAGTTTAAGTTCAGATGTTTGATTCAAGACGGTTACCACAGTTTTCTTCCACAGTTTTTTCCTCAATTCAAAGCAGTAGACAAACAGAGACGAGTGGGAGACGAAAATTCAATTCTCGTGAGAATTACCAAGTTTTCAATCTCAGAGATGCGTGGAATTATAGAAAAAGGCATTTCGCAATTGTGGAAAATGGTTTTGCTAACGATATGGGAAAATTACAGGATATCATCCTCATTTCGTTGTTAGGATTTGTCTTGATGGGTAAGTCGAAATTGAAATATTAAAGCAAAACAAATTTAAGGCACCTATTCCTTTTGATGTACTTTTTCTGGGAAGTTGGGTGGTGTTTGCTGAAAAACCGATTGGTATTCAGCACAACCTTTGTCGAGAATTTTCTGACAGTACTGGAGAATGCGACAGCTGTGGTAAGGCTTCGGCAGAGAAAATCCAATTTCTGACATCTTCAAACAAAAAGCTTGGAAACATTTCAAGAAATTGACTCTGTCCAGTCATAGGAGAATTCACTTTTCGTCTCCCACTGTCTCTGATTTGTCTACTGCTTTGTTATATAAAAAAGTTCTCCCAAAACCCAGAATTCCGCCTGAAGCTGCAAGGATTTCGCTTGCTCGTCGCTCTTGAATAGACTATTAGATATGGAATATGGAATACAATCAAAATGGATTTCATTCGAAATTCCCCATTCATTTGCCTCGTGATGTTCTCGGCCAAGTCTGCAGGAGAATTACGTGTAGCGAATTTCTCTCTGATTTCTCTGAAAATCGGTTTGAGGCACGAGAAGCGAGTGAAGAGGAAGAGAATCGCTTTGAGTTTAACAAAGATCTCTTTCAATCAAAGGAGTCCCTATTAGTCCAAATTAAATAGAATAACGGCATAGATCGAAGGCTCCGGTTTCCGTGGTTGGATCAAAGATATCATGGAGGTCAGAAAAGATAGAAACCCGTGAAGGCCTGAATGAAAACTTTATTATGTGGGTAGTTATTAAATGATCGTAATGGAATTATGATCGAGGATCGTAATTATGATCATTTAATGATCGTAATGGCCCCAAAGCCCCAAAGCTGAAATGTGTTCATTTCTGATGGAAATATTTAGATGAAACACTTTGCGTTATTCTACACAAAGAAATCTCCTAAGATTGATCCAGATATTTTAGGATTAACTATGCATTGGAAATTACGATAAATATTGATGATTGAAATCTCACGAAACCGTGGGTGTTCGAATCCGGCTCTCCAACGTCCCCACCGTGAAATCCGCCGAACTTCCATCCATCCATTAAAAAGCATTTCTTTGTTCGGATTTCTCTGAATAAAGAAATTTTTATGTTTTACTGTTGATATTTCATCCAATTTTTTCCCATTCAACTCAAACTATTTAAAACATTTTAAAACTATTCTTAGTCTTTCAATTCAAACTATGATTTCTATCCGACTTTCCTTTCTAATTATTGAAATCACTCTGGTTTCCCAATCGAAACCATTATTTCTATCAAAGAACTATCAGTCACACGAATCTTTTTTTTACAAAGACCGTTCCGAAAATGGCTCAAAAAATCCCAAAAAGAATCAAGTGTAACATTATGCCTTCAATAAGAAGAAATTCAACCTTTAGTCCGATCCAGTAAACGTTTCTTTCCGAATAAACAGTTTTCGTTGAAATAAATCTTGTTTTTATCTTGGTTTATAAAGCATACATTTCTGCAAAAAATCATGGGTTTTCAGAGTTGAACAGATTTCGATTTCTTACCGAGTTTCCAAACAAAATCGTTCTCTTCCTGAAGGTGAATTGAGACTAAATGGCTCTTTTCGACTCGCACAATATGCCTCGGCTTGAGCAAATGTCATATCTTGATCGATAAACTAAAGACGGAAGATAATCTGGTTCACAACAGCCACTCAAACTCTGTACTCCAGAAGCGGTTTCTGGGGAACACTAGAAACATCCAAATCTTAGTCTCAGTCGACAAGCTGGTTGTTAAAACCAAAGCCAACACTTGAACTAAACCCAGCAAGGTCTAGTTTTCACAGCTTGGTGGACTCTTCTTTGGGAGTTATGGACTGGCTAGACAGAGTCAAATTTCTAAAAAAGTGTCTAAAGGCTTTTTTGCCTAAACATGTGAGAAATGTTGGACTTTCTGTCAAAACCTTTACCAGAAAACCTCTCTATCGTCTTGGGTGATTCGTTTCTAGAAAATTTCCATGATATTTCTATTCTCCCATGAAGCAAGTTTCCATGAATATCTAGAAACTATTTAAAACCTAAGGAGAAGTGTTTTATTAACTATTAGATTAGGGAAAAAAATAATGCGCGTTTTTTGGTGTGTAACAATAGAGTGGATTCTACAAGAAATAGCAACTATCAATCAATAAAGTATTCTCCATTTTGACTTTTCCCATCTTCGACGCAAGTCCTTCATTTCATTTATGGAAAATTGGGGATTTTTGGATCCCTGTCTCTATCGCTCTGGTGATTCCATCCAATTAACGCCATTCCCAAACACTCACAAATCGAGCTGGGAACCTGGTCTCCAATTCGGAGACTCTTGTCGCGGTCTCGCTAGCTCCATCGTCCGGTCTTGTTCGCTCACGATCGTTCGCTTCGCCTGCTGCTCCAATTGGGGGACCCGTGAAAGTATTTCTGCGCTGATGGGTTGGAAAATAGACATAGTTCGGCCCTTAGGACCGTACAAATCTCTCATTAGGCCTTTCAGACAGTTCAGAAAAGTCCACGGTTACATTTCAGGCCCTTGGCCTTCAAAATTTTCATTCCAGTCCTTCGGGTCTTTCAGAAAATTTCCATTCCAGCCCTTTCGGGCCGTCAAAACAGTGGTTCAGGTCTTACACACATCGGTGAAATTTGCGTTTTTTGATGAATTTTGATGAAAGATGTGTCATTCTACACAGAAAAATGTACTCATTTCAAAACAGGAAAAATTTCCCAAATTCTCCCTGACAGCTTTTCCGAAAAATCATTTTTTAGTGGAAAAAGCGTCATTTATAACGGAGAACCCTGGGAACCTTTTTCGAAGCTTTTACTTGGTGACATCGCAAAATCGAAAGATGTAAGGTGATAGATTCGATTTATTAGACTTTATCCTCCTTTTCACAATTCAAGCAAGCAATTATAAAGCCTTTATATAAAACTAGTAGTATTGTGAATCTGAAATAACTGTCTGTCTGTTTGTATGACCCCAGAAAGCGACTTTGAAATGTCTTAAAATTCCATTCTCAAACATCTATTCGGGTTTGAAACAGTTATTCCTGCCCTTTGAGCCGTC
>CAUEEP010000454.1:0-23957 GCA_958450365.1 Mesorhabditis belari | reverse complement strand
AATGTCATCAAGTTCAAGCGAATCCGAGGAAGAGGATGGCGATGCGTCTGAAGCAGTTTATCCAGATGGTTGGAAAGATTTACGAGAGTCTCCTACACCATTTATTTTTGATGAAGAACGATTTGGATTTGACTTCAGTACTTTTCAAGATTCTATCGATTATTATTCTTATTTTATCGACGAGAAATTAATCAATATCTTAGTAGGCGAATCTAATAAACATGGAAAAAGGAAAACAAACTGGCAGGATATCGATGTAAAATCTTTCAAGCTCTTCTTGACTCTGTATCTTCAAATGGCATCGTCAAATTTTCGTGGATTCGTGACTACTGGAGTAGCAGGCCTGGGATTAGGGAGGATTTACCCACATGTCCCACATTATGTCAAGAGCAAAATTTAAATCTATTCCTGCATTTTTTGTGATAATGAACTGGATCCTGCAGGAGATCGGCTTTATAAGATTAGAGCTGTTATGGAACATTTCAATGCAAAATCAGAGGCTGCATTGATTCCGGGTCAAAAAATTTGCATTGACGAATCTCTTATTTTCTTCCGTGGTCGATTCAACTTCCGTCAATATATCCGATTGATGAAACACAAGTTCGGCATCAAGGTATTCAAGTTATGCAGCAAAGGCGGCTTTACCCATAAGATTACTATTTACTGTGGACGTGACTGGAAGAGTCTGCTTCTGAGTATGTTGTTAGGCAGTTGATGGAATCATATATTGGAGCGGGAAGAACTTTATTCGCCGATAACTGGTATTCTTCAATTTCATTAGCCAAGAGATTATTAGACAACAAGACCGATTACGTTGGAACATTTCGAAGAAATAGAAAAGGCCTCCCTAAAAGGGTGATTCAGAAGAAGCTCAAAGAGGCGAATCAATGGCACTGATCAAAGACGGAATCATGGCGATGCAATGGTGTGACAAAAAGTCTGTTATGATGTTAACCCAAAGAAGTTTCTTCTCAGTGTTTGGTGGTCGCAGAAAGGTCTGATCCATTATTCAATTCTACCAAATGGAAAAACGATTAATTCTGATCAGTATATTCACGAAATAAACGAAATGTATGCAAAAAATTCGAAGGATCGATCCAGCTCTAGTGAATCGGAAGGGTCCCATCCTATTGCAACACAACGCCCGTCCGCATTGTTCACTAAAGACTCTTCACAAATTGAACGAGCTGCACATTGAAGTCCTCCCTCATGCTCCATATTCTCCTGATTTGTCGCCTACAGATTTCCACTTTTTCAAGTTCCTCGATCACTTCTTATTGGAGAAATGCTTTGCTACTCAAGGGGAGGTCAAAAATGGCATCAAGGAGTTTATCGATTCAATGGGGTCCGCGTTCTACACTTTAGGAATTGAAAAGTTAGCCAAACGTTGGCAATCATGTATAGATTCTACTGGTTTTTACTTTGATTAAATTGCTTTTGAAATAAAAAAAAAAAAAAAAAAGAACTTTAGTGAAAAAAAGACGACATTAATTTTTTCCGTACCTAATAAATGGTATATAAGAGTCTTTTTTCATATTATTACTCAAATGCGCTTGGTGAACGTGTGCAGGTTGTATTACACCAACCAAAGAAAGATTTCATTTTTGGACTTTAAATTGGCAGTAATTGAATCGTTATTGAAGAGAGAAGAGGAACTGCGTCCTAGTACACCTCGTTTCTGAAGGAGATTCCAGGACCTAAAAGAAAGACTTCAAAAAGCTGCTTTGTTTGTTATAGAGAAAAATCAGAAGCAGAAGGATCAAAAGAAGCTAGAAGGAACCCTAAGTGTGTCAACACGATGTCGACCAATGTGAGAAACCCATTTGCGTCAATTGTTATGCTAAAAACATAAAACCTGTTGATTTTCTCTTGTTGAAAAATAAAAAAATTGGTATAAAATAGTTAATTTTGCAACATTCATATAACATCAAATTTGCCCACGTAATTTGTAGATCTGTTACAATTGGAATATACATGTGATGCTGAAAAACAGCAAAAAAAAACCCAATTAATTGAATGAAAATAGCTCAATTAGCGCTGCAGCGAAGAATCGCCGCAGCGGTAGGTTCTTGAGTTTTCGCTGCAGCGATTATTCGCTGCAGAAGTTTCGAATGGGTTAGCGAATAATTTAACGAAAAACATTTAAACCTTGGTTGTTTTCTCTTCATTTACTGCTTTATCGTATTCATCATTGGTGACTTGGAAACTGGCTTGAGGTTCAGCTGTTATGCTCCAAAATGAACTTTGATTCAAGCATTAAGCACTCAAAAGTCACACTATTCCTCAACCTTCTCATTTCGATCGACTTCCTCAAGATCATCAGGGATCTCATCAAATAATACTCTTTTCGATTCACTGTCTCTTGAAGTCATCACAAGCCTGGGTTTCTTCTTAAATCAGCAAAAGCTCGGGAATCAGGAAAATTTTTAACACCGAAACGCAATGTTCAGCTCAAGTTTTTTAATTACGCTTTTCTCAAGGAGAGATTGGTGAATAAATCCAGTGACTCAATGTAACCTTAACTTTAGCCAACTCACCCCTTTCTCATCACAATTGTGCGACAAATTTTCCGGAAGATCATAGAAAATCGTATCCTAAAAATTTCAACTTCATTTAAAAGCACAAATTCTACTTTTCTCTCCTCTTCGTCTTTTCGATAAACGGAGGCGTTCTGTCTCATCGTGGACCTCTGATAGGACTTTGCTAAAAGAGATTTTTCAATCTTTGTGAAGGCGTTCTAATCTAACAAAACTTTTTAAAGGATTTATAAAGAAACTGTCCGATTTGATTTTTTCTTAACTTACGTGAAGAATATCTGATCGGACTTGGAAAACGGGCATTTCTTGTGAAATCTCTGGGGATCTCTGGAGATCGAAACCTGGATGGTCTATCGAGTCGGACGGCTGAGCGAATCTGAATTTCCAATTGAAATCTTTCAAGATATTTGGATTTGAGGTACTAACTTTCTTAAGCTTGCAAGAAAAAGTGTTAGTCTTAATCTATGAGCAAGAGCTAAAGCTAAACCCTTTGTGGACAATCATCTTTTTGTCGGAGAAGAGCTTCTTGTTTTGAATCGATTCCTCCTAAGTGGAATCAAATTCGCATTTTCTTTGTGGTGTCTCCAATCAGTGATCGGATCAATGAGGGTTTGTCAGAGAAGAGATCTATCGGATCTGGTTGAAAGCTCGTTTAATTTTATTTTGATCTGGTAAGTTTGGCAGAGATTTTAGGTTTATTCAACCCACCGCTTTCCTAAGCGATCTGGCTAAATTGAAAAAGATACAGCTGGGGTAAAAGTAGTATTTTTTTAAACGATAGCTTTCTGCTTTCCCCCAGTAAAGATTTCAAACCTTGAGATTTGTCAAAATAGCGTACATTATCCCAGACGATTTCTTTGTCGAGCCAGGGTAGGGAGAAGCGTTTTGGGCTGGTGTCGAGCTTGTTCTGCCTAAAGTTTTATGTAATGGGAAAGTAACGGGCTAATTGTAAATGAAGGGAGAGTTTATTTTACAAGAGATTTACTTGTGCATCTAGAGATTTACCGTTTACAATTGAACTGAATTAAATCAATAAAGGGCTGAAAATCTCACTCACCTCTTCATTTGGTCTTTTCTTTGATCCTTGGGAACTCATGGTTCCACGAAATCGAGAATCAGTGAGAATCAAAAGAATAAAAAAGTTTATGTCAATACCTGAAATTTAATTTTTAATAAGATCCGCTTCCAAAGCTTCTCAAACAGCCTTTGATCCAATCAGCAATCCGATCAGCTTTTCAATCAGCTCTGGAAGGGCTTGTCGTATCGAAAAGAAAAATCAAAGAAAAGCGCTTTCGAAACAAAAGCCCACAGATGTCGAAAAATTGATTGGTGTAACGATTTACACACAAAAATCGAATAGAATCAAGAAAATTGACAAAAGAAAGGGGAAAAGTAAGAAATAATTCATCGTTGAACGAGACTAAAGAGGAGATTTTCATACATGTACAAAGAAAGGGCAATTTGCGCCAAATGCGAATCATTTCGAATAGATTGTAGTATTAGTATTCTTTGTATAAATATGAATATTTAGATCCATCTAAAGAAGCACGCGTTTTGCCCAAATTGTAAAAGCTCATTCACTTCTTGTGATGCATCCTAGACTTGCCGGTTCTCAGCTAAAAGCAATCAAAAAGTTCAATCAGAATTCTAGGATCAATTCAAGGACTACTCAAGATTCCAGGGCTCAGAAAAGACCACGATTTTAGTTCCCTTGTGAGTAATTTGTGCTCACGAGACATATATATATATAGTAACTGATGAGGTAATCGATATCGGTAATCGTAATCGATATCAATAATCGGTAATCGATCGTGGGTCAATTATTGTGGAAATGTGAGAAAGCAGATGGCATTAGTCCCTAATAATTGTCAGTTGTAATGCTTGCTTGAATAGATCGGAGTACAACATGCAGGTACCCGATGCCAAAAAGACGAATTCGCAAAAGTATATACGATCCGAAAATGGGATTTAGCTTTAATTGAGCTCTTTGATTGTCTGATCGGATTGTTTAATGTCGCAACAATTGTATATTTCGGTCGTAGAATTAATGGATAATTGATGGTCGTAAATTGTGGCTCCATTGTGGCTCAAGTGGGGTGTACAAGGTGGTTAGAGATCAAAAAAACCGCCCATGTGATTTCCAGAATCTAGACAAAATTTGTGACAAAAAATTAATTGGAAGTAAGGGAATCAGCGCGGAAACCGATCAGAAAGTAATCGAGAAGAAAAATTTTCCAAAAACAAGTCCATTTTACACTGAAAAAAAGCAAAAATCCGACTTGCAACTTTCAGATTCAAATCCTGACTCAACCGTTCGCTTGAATCCTTTACTCCCAATTAGTTTTTGTCACAAATTTTGTCTAGATTCTGGAAATCACAATGTTTTTCTTGGATTTTGGACCCAGAAAAAGTTATGGGTCAAAAACCTCGAAAAATCCCGTTTTCCATACAAAATCGAGTTTCCAGCTCTCGAAAACGGTAAGGACTAGTCATAAACGGTTTTTAGTTTTAGAATCGAGATCATTAAATTACGCTATTCGACTTCTTCGCTGATCCAAGAAATATTCATTTTCTGAGGGGTGGAGCTATAATTATGTGGATCGGCCAAAGCTATTTTTTTGAAAATTTAGAATTTATTCTTTATAAGCTTTGCTATGCAAAATCGGTGTTTATGATAATTTTAGTATCGAAATATAACACCTTTTCTAGTTGAAAGTTTTGATTAAATCTTTTCAAAAACTTAGTTTTTGAGAGATTCATAGGTGGAGCTATGATTATGCAGAGCAGTGTAGCATGTGTTACGCCTTATAAGTCAGAAGGCAGATTAAGTCGAAAATGTGTTAGATTACTTAAACTTTGTTATAATTAGTTTATTTTTATAACATTTTCACACTTATATTCCAATTTTTAGCCCGATAGGTTGGTTATTAGCTTTGTAATTCTCTAAAACACCCAAAATAAGCTTATTTCATCTCGTTTTCAACATGGCGACAATTAAAGAAATGAAAATTTGATTCTATGATAGTTCAAACGAAAATTTGCTTATGAACTTAACATAGAAAAAGTAAAAAACATTATTTACGGAAGAGTCTTGAGATATGAAGCATTTTAAGCACGATTTCATATGATAATATACATCGTGCCGAACTTCAAATGGCCCTAGTTTTGCTTATAGCCGACCGATCGGGATAAAAATTGAAATATAAGTATGAAAATGTTATAAAAATGCAATTATAACAAACTTTAAATAATCTGACACATTTGCGACTTAATCTGCCTTCATATAAGGCGTAACACATATTATATAACACAACTTTCCTCTCGTTTTCTTTCTGCCAAAAAAAATAGTTTCAACACCACTTTTCCTAAACTTCTCATTGAAAGGTGAGCACTTTTTGAAACGAGTCGAATATGGGCGAACATTGGAACAGGAAAGGAGGAAGAGTTGCGCGGGTGAAGAGGGGGAAAAGAGAAAAAGTGAGGGGGAAGGGGGGGAAGGAAAAGGGGAAAGGGGGGAAGGAAAAGAGGAAAAGAGAAGAGGGATCCGAAGAGAGAATCGGCCCGAATCCCCGTCTTTTGCCCTTTTTCTCTTTTTGCTGAGTGTGTCGCCCGAGTATCGATTCGGCACACTCACCCGAGTCAAACCTCATCCCCAGGATTGCTGTTTTTAGTCGGCTTAAATGGATTTTGACCAATTTTTGGATGAATATCTAGTCTTTTTGTGATTACTTTAAGTTTTTTTTTGCCTTGAAATTTACATTGAAGTTAAGTTCATTCCCTAATTGATTGCTACAATTGTACAATTGCCATTTAGGTTCAAATTTACCAAGAATTGGCTTCCGTTTCCAATTGCTTACTCCAATTTTGTTAGGATTTGCCAAAGGCAAACTTATCATCAATGGTTTTTGCTTCTTCTTGTTTCTTTTTCATTTACTGTTCTGTTTCTGAAAGTGTTTCACTTTCAGCGTTTTGTTTATCACTTTTACCACTGATTGTAGGCTAACCAATGCTCAAAAGTTTCCACGGTAGACATTGAAATCTGGCTTATAGCTTTGTTGTTTTTCGCTAGCTTTCTCAATCATCCATTTCCAGTTTCAATGAGACCGTCATCAATTCGCTCAACCATTTGGCAAGTTTTTGAGAAACAACCCGACAAAGTCGTCTGCACTCTCTGCCAGGCGAATTTCAAGAGAAGCAAATATGGAACAACGAGCAATTTGAGGCGACATATTCGAGCTAATCATAAAGAATACGCAGAAGGATTGAATCTAAGCATTGATGCTTATGGAATACTAGGAAATGATTCGAAACGATCGAAACGGGACAAGGAAACGATTCCAACGTTGAGTCTATCTACGATTGATCCGATGCTGGTGTTGAAGAACGAGATGGATGAGTCGACTTTGAACGATTTCTTCAATGAACCTGCAAATTTGTCGACGATTGAGAGCTTGTTGTGTGAGTTTGAAATCAAGCTAACATTCGCAAATCTAAAGCTTTCGAAAAAAACCTAAAGCTAAAGCCCAAGCATTGAATTTAAAATAGAGCTATTATATAATATTTCATAGACTATAGAATTTCCATCTCCTTCAATCACACATTTCAGTTGCAACTTCTCGTCCACTCGATGATCTGGAGCCTCCGACCGCTAGTGACACTCCGACAAGTTCCGTTCAACAACCAATCGAGCATTTGGAAGAAGATCTGGTTAGTGATTGATAAAAGTAGGGCTCTAAGCAATAAGGATAGCACAGCATAGACGTTAACTTGACTGTCTCATTGACTTGCGACCTCTTTCCGAGAAAATTCTGGGTTGGCTCTTTAAAGCGTGGTAAAACTACCGTATTCCTCCTAATTTGCAGGCATAAAACAAAGGACGTAATTTCATTCAATTTCATTGCTGCACCTCACACTGCTCATTCTGATTCTGTCTTCCAGTAATTATTCTGAAAGAGCCATGATTTTGTAAATAAACTGAATCAGAAACCTCTAGGTATGTAAGGAAAGATCTTTCTCTATTTTCTGCAAGGAATTAGCCAAGTTTCATTTTTTTTGTTTCATAAAACAGTGTCGAGTTAATTAAAGTTCGAAGCATTTTCGGGCAAAAAATAAAGATATAGATGTCAGTTTGTGGAACTAATTTTGTAAGACGATTAAAATTGCGCTCTCATGTGTGGATGCCATTTGCAAAGAAGTTTCTCCGTTTTGAATGTACCGATTCCTTCTGCAAACTCCTTCCACAAAGTTGTGTCATCATCACTCATAAAGAATACGAAGAAATACAGAATAAGTAAAAAAATAAAGAACAACAACGCAATAATGAAATGAAATGAAGAACAAGAATGAAAGAACGAGATTGCTCGCTTTCTTTTATACCTGCAAATTAGGAGGGATACGGTAGTTTAAAGCGCTTTAAAGCGCCAACCTAGCATTTTCTCGAAAAAAGGTTCCAATTGTCTCATTGACTTCAAGGCATGCTGTAAAGATTGAGTCAAGATCAGGATTAAGTATAGGAAATGCTTACCTACTTTTTATCGACTTTAAAGTATAATCGTGTTTGGAATGTATAAGCTAAAAACGCTAAGCTTTCAGAGAGGAAAAGAAATGGAAAACCTTCATGCCGAGTTGCGAAAAATGATCCAAGAGTTGATGGTGAGCCGAGAAGAAAATCGAAAGCTTCGAGGGGAATTGAATCAAGTAAGTGAAATGAGAATGAAAGTGAATATAACTTCAAGAAAAAGAATGAATACCATTGTCTAAGCAGTTATACCCGACTTTAAAAAACCCTTTATTTTAGGTGAATCGACTTTATCTGAAGAAATCGATCGAGGTGGATTTGGCTAGAGAAGAGGTTAGTTTTTATTGATCAAAAATAAAAATAACTTTACTTGACCATTTCTTAGAAATTTATCAAGATTAATATTGAACCTGAAAACTTGTTTGGTGATATGCTTATAAACAGTAACATTTCTGTTTTAATTTCCAGATTTCGCGACTCAAAGGAGAGTCGATTGACGACGAGAATGTGACTTACCTGGATTAAAAATCAAAAATTGTATAATGAATGAAACTTTTAAATCCGATTTAATTTTATATACATAGTTTCTAATTCAATCAGCGATTTTTCATTTTCCATTCATTCCATTTCCATTCATTTTGTCGTTGTACGGGTTGAGCGTTGTGCTCGATTGTAGTTGTTGCATTGTATGTAATTTATAATACTTTTACGGAATTTTGTTTAGTAACATAAAAATATTAAACGGAAAGTCTGTGTTTGCGAAACTTTTCAAGAAGTTAAGAAAAGAAAACGCGCCAGATTGGAAATTTCTAGTAAAAGCACGCTGCAAAGGGACTTTGAAAGTTTTTGTCTGTTTGGTTTGTCAAACATAATTTATTATCATATCAGCAACCAAAAACGAAACTAAACCAAATTTGTACAGCCAAAATGATGAGATCAATTTCTATTTCTTGTTGAAGCAATCGCGTTCCTTCTCAATCATTGAGAGTTCGAGAGTTTGCACGTTGTACGGCTAAAATTGGGTAGTAAAATTTGAAAAGCAAGTTTGGAAACCATAAAATGCTCAAGCTTATAGTTATAGTAGTAAAGAATTAAAGGATCAATCTTTTTAAAGTAAAAATTTATAGGAAAACTCACATTGGTGGCCCTTGGTCCAGCGGAAATGTACGAGTAGGGGATGGGGAACGAGTGTTTGTAGTAGCAGAGAGGGATCTGCAAAGTGGAATCAATCTGGATTCCTTCTTTTTCTTGAAGCACTCACCGTTTTGTCACATCTGTGATAGATGTTCATCTTTACATTAAGCCGTGTCCTCTCATTTCCCATTCCCTCCAAATCGAACGTTCCATCGGCATTCGAGCGACCCTCCGCCAATTTGTCATCGAGAGTGACTAAATGGGTGAGTAAATATTTGATAGCATTTCAAATTGATCGAAATTTCACAGGAAATATCTATTGTATTTTGGTGATTCGAGTTAGCAAAAAGGATAATCTTGCAAAGTTTTAGCTAAAGTTTGAACCAATTTAGGCTTAGGTTTTCTAGGTTAACTACCTAGAACTACCTAGGTTTTAACTGCCTAGATTTTCATAGAGTAGAGATAGAGTGAAATGCTTTAGTTTTATACAAAACAATACCGAATTCTGTCGGAAAACCAATACTTTCCAAAAAACCCACAAGTGTCATGATCGTACAACTTGATTTTTGCTCCTCCATACGGTTGTCCCTTGCAAGTCAGCTTTCCGTAGACTCTCACAGTCTGATATCCGGCTGAGACAATGGAAATGAGAATGACGAATAGGAATACGTGAAGTGATCGAAGCATTTTGTATCTGAAATTTGAATTTATTACCAAAATTAGTGACAAGGCAAGGATTGAGAAGATGGATAAGTGGATGGAAGTGAGGAGAAAAGGGAAAAAAAGCACCAATGATAAGATAAAGTTCAAAGAAAATTGGCTAAAATGGGCATATCAAGTATAAAACACTAGAGAGGCAAGAAAATGTTCAGTTGAGGCAATCTCGGTGCTTCTCCAAGAGAGACAACTCGATCGTTTGTGCGTTGAACATCTGAAATCAACGAGAAATCAATGGGAGATCAATGATGATGAAATGGGAACGGGTGAAATAAAGGATTTGCAATTTTGAATTTTGAATTTCAAATAGAAACGAGTTCTGAATAAACATTGGAACGGGGAACATTTTTAAGCGGTTTTGAATCATCGCCTGTACTTGATAAAAGTTTTGAAGCTAAAACTTAGCTGACGTTTTTAACTTGAATTCAGCTATTGACCGCATTACATTTTACTTATAAAGTTAAAGTGTAAGAACGGGAAAAGCTATTTTTAGCGGTTGTGAATCATTAATTGTACTTGATAAAGATATGAAGCATAAACTAGAGCTGACTTTCCTAAACTCAAACTAGAGCTGACCCAAAGTCAACAATCAATTTTGGCCCCAATATCTGATTACTTTTAAAGCGTAATTCTGTTTTTTTGTAGCTAAAACGAACGATTCTTTTAAATCTAAAGCAAATCAGAAAATCCTGAGCAAGTCAGCTAAAATTCACAAACCTTTTGCGGATAGGTGCCCGAGCTTACGTAGCTCTGAGGAACGGCCCACGAGTATTTGTAGTAGCAAACAGGGAGCTAAACGAAAAAATAGATTAATAGCTTAAAATAATATAATTGAAGATATTTTGCTATAGTACTTAAATTGTATTCAAATTTTCAACTCCTACCGTCTTTCCACATCTGTGGTACACGTTGAACTTGACGTTGAGACGGCTCACTTCGCTGCCGGTTCCGATGAGCTAAATTATTTCGTATAATTGTTTATAAACATTGAAGAACTGTGTAGTTCAAAATTTAAATTAAAGAGCTAGATTTTGTTTAGGAATTTCTTTATCTAAATGTTTAATGAACTTATTAAACCAACCTTGAAATATCCAGTGTTATCAGTTTGCGTCTCGCCGAGCTTGTCGTCCATAGTCACTGGAAAACTATTTTGAAACAAACTGATACTTGAGAAAATTGTTAACTAAAGTCTTTTTAGATTTTGAATGTCTTTACAGACTATTTTCTTTGAAAACTCACAAGTATCATGATCATAGAGCTTGATCTTAGCTCCCGAGTATGGCTTTCCATTGCAAGTGAGCTTCCCCTCGATTCCCACCGTTTGCTTGTTAGCGGCAATGAATGGAAGAGCTAGGAGAGCAAAGAAGGCCAATTGGGTGAACATTCTAGATAAATATTGAAGAAATTGAAGTATTCAGTGAAAGAATATATTTGGAGATCAGAGTAATTTGTACTAGAATGAGTGCTAGACTAAACTCGAAGCTATTATAAAGGAGAAAAGTGTTTGTGATGAGTCACTGAGAAAAGAGAGAAATGAGTTTATTTCCTTGTCAAAAACAAAAGTTTCATGAGAATCGGGTGACCTTGAGTTATTGTCGAATTTGAGGTGAGTCATTGAAAATTGCTTTTGAAAGAGAAATATCAATGGAGGGAAAAAGTGGGGAGGATAAACGATGCGAGGAACATATGGTCAGTCGGAACAAAAAAAAATAGAGAAGTGGACGAAAAATGAGAAAAAATGAGTGGGAGATAAATGGTGAGCCGATGAATCGAGAGGATTTGTTGGAAGGTCGAAGAATGATTGTGAGGGTTGATTTCAGCTTTCGGGTGAATAATGGCTTATTGGGATTTTGAAGTGCTTCTACAGTACTGGCTTCTATGGTACTATCGTACTTCAGTACTCCAGTTCTATCACACTTTTACAGTATGATAGAATTGAAGTTAGTACTTTTACAGAGTACTACAGTAGTATAATACTTCTATTTTTTCTGTAAAAGTACTTCTGTTTCTTCTACAGTACTGTAAAAGTAATGTAGATTTGCTATCGTAGCCAGATGCTTGTAAGAGAACAAAAGAACGGCCGTACCTTTTTTTGATTTTCTAGAAGAAAATGTGATCAGATAAAAGATCTGATATTTATCTGATAAAGATCTTTTATTAGAAAGAAACGCATAGCTACTGTATGGAATAAAGCTAGCTTTTACATACAAAACAAATGAGTTCTTGAAAGAAAGTCAAATAAAATCTCCAACTTACAAGTCTCAAAACGTCTAGATTAGCTCCTATCATGGAATAACAATCTTGAATCCCTTTGATTGATCAATGGAAGATGAATCGATTGAGAAAACGAAAGGGGATCAAAGGGTGACCATATGGCCGGCTCAGGGATTGGAAATAAAGAGATCTCTCGGGTTGTTTTGACGGGATGAGAAGAGACAACCCGAGGCAAACAACCTCCTTCAATTAAAGTGAAGCTAGCAAATAAACAAGTGATTAGCTATTGAATGGGATTTGAGGGATTGCCCTTTTCAATGTAGGTAACTTTATAAAACATAAAACTTGAAATTTGAAGCAATTCTTGAAGAAAATAGGTCAACTTTCGATTAACTACTGGAACTTTGCCACTCAAAGTCTCAGCCCAACCCCAGTTTTGAAATTGATCAAATATGTTATAAGTTTCCTTGCAAGAAAGCCATTTATGAACTTAAAAACTGGGTTATTAGTCCATAAAGCAAACTTTTGCCTAGCTATGAGCTATGAGCCACAGCTAAAATTTCAAAAACTGCTTTGAATTTTTACTTTTACCACCCCAAAGCGTACGATCTATTAAAAGCAACGAATTTTGAAAACTAAACCAAGATTGATACTGAAAACGGAAGTAAAGCTCGATTGTCAGCGAAAATTTCGTCCACTCCTCACTGTGTTTACATAAACATTGACAATGAGAGGGGGACATGATGGGTCTCTAACTTGTTAAAATAAAAACACATTTTTGATCACTTAGAAATTCTATTCTATAAATCAAAAATTTAAAATGACAAGAAATTACTTAACATAGCAAATTTTGAGCCTTTTAAAATTTTTATACACACTTCCATGTCTGTAGTTTCCAAGTAGGACAACTCGAACACTGGTACTTTATAAATACACAAATAGTAAGCCAAGAAGTGTACTTATTTACTTAGAAGAATGACTCTTTGAGCATCAACTTCTTTGAACTGATCTTGTTTGTTTATTGTGCTCTTAAAAAGAAGCCAACTGACGTTAAAAAGTGACGGGAACTATGGGATTTTCTTGTGCCACAAAACAGAACAATTGAAAACAGCTGACTAGTCAAATGAGTCTATTTGGGGAAAAATCTTTGTACTTGTTGACTTTTGCTCACAAATTAGAAACTAGACACAAGTATGATTGAGTACATTTGGGTTATCAGATTGGCTATGAACCCATTTTACTAGTTGACTGATTAGAACGATTCGCCGAGTCTGAGAATTGGATAACAAGGGGTTTGATCAAGTCAAGATCACACCAATTTTTTCATGGGATTTTTTTTGTGCCACAAATTTTCATTGGCCACATTGTTAATTTTCATGGTTTAATTTTATAAAATGTCAATTATATTATAAACATTTGAAATAGTTTTAAGGCCAGATAAAATTCAAGTGTTAAAACATCAAAACGCAAAACAAAAGTCAAAACGAGCCCGGAATTTTTGGCTCGAGTTCGATAACTTTTTAGTAAAACTTGCCTCTGTTTTGCCATTTTGCAAAAAACGGAAAGCAGATTCGGAATCGGCGTGAAATTCTGCGTCGAATGGCTCATGTGATTTGGCCACATCCTACTGTTGCCTTTCCCTTGTAAGAGAGATTTTATGACACAAGTAATCGTGATCAAATGGTATAAAAGTCACTCTTCGATGACGATCATCAACAACTTCACTCACTTGAACTTCTTTCATCAACTCTCACCTCATCCAATACGCATGCCTTCTCCGTCCTCCTCATCTCTTTCTTCTTCTTTGGTGAGTTCTTTGCAAACAGTTTCAATAGTAAACTGTAAAATACTATGATCACTAATTTTAGTTCAATTCTAATGGGATTCCAAGTTAACTAAGCAGTTTATTATCAAAGACTTACATTACTTTAAGGTTGGTTCTCTTTCAAATGTCGATCCGCCTCCAAGTCATCCTCCTCTTCATCCTCGTCATCCTAGTCTTTTCGGCTTTCTTGTGTAAATTTGGGAATATTCATAGCCAAAGTCGCGCAATTTTGAGAGAAAAATATTGGCAATAGTGACATTTTCGAAATCGAGAACTGATTCAATTTGTGCTTGATAGTTTTTCAAAGATGTACTTAAGAGACTTTTTTACTTAAGAGTTTTTCAAAGATGTACTTTACAACAAAATGGAGTCAAAGATCTCATCGATGCCTGTAATCTCATTCAGAAGCAAGGGATTCCCGATAAATGTTCAAAAATAAAACTTTTCTTGAGTTCTCGCAATGGAAAATTTGAGAATTTCGAGAAAATGAGAGATTTGTTTATGAGGAATGAGAAGTTTCAAGAGGTTATGGAGAATTCGCAAGCTAGGAAATGTTTGTTGAAGATTGTTTACCCTTATTTGAGTCACATGAATCCGATTCCAATCTTTGGGCAATTCAGTCAAAATGCTAGCCAAAATCCTGGCCGAAATCCTGGCCAAAATCCTGGCAAAATCTTGGCCGAAATCCATTCTAAATTTTTTTGAAAACATTGTTCGTTATTGCAAAACACTGTTTACTTTGTTCTTTTTGTTAATCCAATGAATTTTCATGTGAATATTTATTAAGATAAAAAAGAAAATAGAGCAAAAGTTTGGATTTAAGTTGTCTGAACTACATGAGCGCTTTTCTTGTTTAAACCATCGAAATAGCAGCGAGTTTTTGCATCGACGGAATCGTTGCCTGAATGATTTCATTGTTTGATTAAAATTTTAATCAAATTAAGGATTAAAAAAGACTTTAAAAGTATCAAAGAAGCAAGCTTTCCCCTTACCACCTCATTTTGGCGATTGCATTTCAATCCAGTGGCATCACATCGATAACCGGATGGACAACAGTGTTGCCTAGAAATGTATCATTAAGAGAAAAGAGAAAATACTTAGAGAAAAGACTTTTAAGAGACTTTTTCTAAAAGATGTGACTTCGGAATGATTATAATTTGACAAATCAACTGTTTGATCTAATTTTTAAAACTTTTTACTGATCCGAGCAGCAAACAGCGTTCGTCATCGGGCAACAGCCATATTGTCCATTGTTCTCTGGACAACAAGTGTTTCCTGGAAAAGTAAAGTAAAGATTTTACTTTGAAAAGAAAAGTTATTAAGGTATTTTTAACACTCACCAGATGGGCATACCCAAATTCCGCCAGGACACAGCACAGTGAGTTGTTTTGCTGACTAAATTGAACGTTATTTTATCACCGTTGCAAGCTAATCTAACTGGTTTACTTCAACATAATAGTTCCTTTTTGTGCTTAGATTCTATCAAAACTATTCTTAGACTCACCATCAAGGCCACTGTAACGCCGAGCAATAAAAGAAGGGTTCTCATTTTTGGTAAAGAAGAGCTGAAAGAAAATATCTTAGGCTGTCCAGAAAGTCTTTTCTTTCCATACTTCCGTTCCTGAATAATCACAAATTCATCAATTAGCCTATGGTTTGCTTTAAATAAAAAGTGTTTTTTATTCAATTTCCCATCTTTTTAAGTCAATTTGGGTTCACTTTTCATGCGCAAATTCGAGAGTGAAAAATGTGTTTTTCGTAAAATTCATGTTTTTCGATTTATAAAAACCTCTACGAAGAAATTGGCTTAATCAATTTCTTTGAAAATTTGCCTATAAAGCTAACTTTTTGTGCTCTACCTTTTCTCTATTGACTCCAAAATAGATTTCCTTAGCTAAAGTGTCTAAACCGCATCATCGTCGTTCTTTTTGACTACCCGACTTCAGGCTCTAAAAAAATTCCAAACATAATACATTTTAAACCCATTTTAACATTATTTTGCAGAAAAATAAGTGGTCTTTCTAATGAAATAAACCGTAGTTCAATTGGTGCATTTGTTGGTTTTAAACGAAAGTACAAAAAGAAACGACAAGACCTATGGATAGCCTAATAGGTATGAAAATTGAAGCTTGCAAACTGAAACAGAAATTTACTAAAATTGCTTAGTGAGGCTGTTGTCGTATAAAAATGAGTCTAGAGCCAGTTTGGATGAGCTTTTATATCAGTATGCCATGATCCGCTATCTGTGCTCTCCGGTGTCCCAAACATCACAAAAACGCAAAAACAAGCGATGTTTTTTTTCTAAACTAATCGTTTTTCTTGCATAAAAATTGTATTAGTTGACGTACAAGAAAAACAAGTTTCAAAACTTCCGTGCTTTTTTCACCATTTACTTGCCATTTAAAGTGGACAAACAAGTGATAACACTTTCATGAAAATCACTTTTTTGGTAGAAAAATGCGGAAATGTGTGCGGAAAATTCTGATAAGCTTTTTGTTCACCTAATGAAAATTTCAAGCAAAACAACTTCTTTTTTCACGATATCAGATTTCCAGTCACTTTCCATTACATGATCTATAGACGCAGAATTTCACGCTGAATCCGAATCTGCTTTCTGTTTCTGCTAAGGAGCACCCTGTCAAAAGTTATAAGCGTGCAAAGTTTTGTATTGCATTTCAAAAATCACACCCCGAGGCTTTCCCAAAGGCTTTAAGAAGCAGTAATGGCCGAGTAGCAGTGGGCTTGAATACAAGGCAAAGATTCTCTAGCTCTATGATAGCTGTTTGAAGTGAATAGTTAAAAGTAGACACTTTTATGAGAAGTAGTTTAAAATACACTTATATTTGAAACGGAGAACAATTAACTTTGCAAAGCCAAAAATTCCAAAGAAAACAGCCGAACGGCGGACTAGTGAACTAGTGAATCTTTGCCTTGTATTCTAGCCCACTGCTACTCGGCCATTACTGCTTCTTAAAGCCTTTAGGAAAGCCACGCGGTGGGATTTTTTGAAATCCCATACAAAACTTTGCACGCTTATAACTTTCGACAGAGTGCTCCTTAGCAGAAACATAAAGCAGATTCGGATTCAGCGTGAAATTCTGCTCTATGGCTTAATGCTCTATGGCTCATGTCATTTGGCCGGCACACCCAGTTGACCTTCCCTTGTCAGACATGTCATTACACTTAGACAGAATGAAATTTGATCGACTAGACCTAATAAAGCTACACATAACACTGGCAATTGGCATGATAAAAGCAATGGAGATTGAGACATTACAAGATCGATATCCATTTGGCGATCGATACGCTCATTATATCAGTTTGACGATATTTGGAGAGAATTTTTTTTCAAGTTTAACCAGTACTTTATTTTAAAACTTGATAAAGGTTGTTTGTTTGTTTGTTTGTTTGTTTGTTTGTTTGTTTGTTTGTTTGATAAACATTGTCAGTTTTTCGCGATCAAGTTCAACAATGAGTCACAAATGAAAAGAAATTGTAGATTTTGTCTGTGTCTGTAAATCATGATATGACATGATATCATCATCAAAATCATTTTATACATGTTACCAGCGCTCACTTCATTCACGTTTTCCGCTGGCGACTCTCTTTCTTTCTTTCAAATGACTAAAACTAATGTAACCCATGTTAAGTCCCGCCCCCTTTTTAAAAATGGACCTAAAAGTCAGATTCCCCAGAGCTGAAAACCCCCAGGAGCAAAATGTCGAGCGCAAAAGCTGAATACTTTGCCTTTTAACCGATAGAGCAAACGTAATTACGGAGCGTCGCGTTTGCGCACAGACGCACAAACAGACAGACGTCTCTTCTGCTTTATATATAGTAGATATATCGTATTTAACTTTGGTCGTTGTAATATTGCATATTTCTTCTGGATACACAAATAAAAATGAAGTCAAAGCTTAAAGAAAAATGAGATCATCATCAGTAAACTGAACATAGTTTTTCCGTTCTTCACAAGAACCCCATCGACAATAAGGTTTGAACTGAAATTGGGTAATTGGCGAGATGTTTTGCTATATGTTAGCTTTATGTCTAATGCTATGACTTGTAAACTGTAGATTATTTTACTGTACATTTAGGTACTCATCGTCAGCTTTTCCATTAAGAGGCTCACCTCAGTATCTGGTCCACAAATCGAATATGGGGGACAATAGGCACAGCATTGAAATCCCTAGAAACAGAATTATAAATTTAAAATCTAATTTTTTTCTTTTTTTGCACAGTAGTCTTCATTTTATATCTAGAAAAGTAGAAACTTTGTTAAAAAAACCAACCGGCGAACATTGACTCGTTGTGGCACAGTACTCGCCTGGCTAAAATCATAATTTATTCATCAAATGACTGAGAATTCTTCAGAATTTGCTGATTTCAATACAAATGAGTCTCAAAACTATAAAATTCTCATAAAATTTACCTTCTTTTCCCCACATGGTACCCCCCTAGCAAAAGTTTCTGTGAAAATAACAGAAATAAGCAAAATTGCAAAGCTTATCGTGGAAGAGAGATTCATTGAGACTGAAATTCGATGCAATAAACCAATATTGAGTTTCTTACTTGATTTTATAGCTTGTTCAATCATTGAAATATTTGCCATCAATCATACTCGAGAAATCAAGAAAAAGTCTCGAGCTTATCACCGGAAACTGGGAGATTTGTCGCAAAGTCGGGGGTTTTTAAAAACTTCTCATTTTTGCAATGAGTTTTTGGAGCTCGCAAAAGTGTGACAAATTGCACCGGATACATTAGAAAAGCTCTTTTCAGTGTTTTTTAAACAATGTCTGGTGAACTCCCGCATTTCCTAAGCTCTGTTCTATACTTGAGTTGATAATGACTTGTTCAAAATTTCGGCATTGGTTTACTCATTAAGTTGCTAGCCATTTCTAAGCCATAAATTCTTAATCAACTCTAGATCTTTGCGAAATCAAACTTTCGATTTGCATTGCTCGATGCTCAACAATGTGTCAGCCATCTGGTTATTCTGAATCAAAGCGAATGAATCAATCCGAAAAACGCGATTGATTTGTAGAAGCGATAATGGAAATGATGGGAAAAAACAAGCGTCAAGTGATTAATTTTTCAATTTGAGTCAACCGCAGTTTGTATAATGTTTATCTGCTCAAAATTTAATTAAGATTAAACCATGCCCTTAGCCAAGTATTTCACCAGTCGAAACGAAGCGTTTGTCGACCATTTTCATGTCTTACAACAGAATTCTTCCCAATTTCCATCACCCACTCATCGTGAGTTCTTTCAATTTTGTGCAAATTCTAATAGATATAAAACAAACACATAATGGAGCACTTTTGAGCTGCCTGGTCATCTTTTAAATCAAATGTTGATTGATAACTCCCGAACAATCAAGATCTCTTAGTCTCGATTCTTGGAAAAGAATCCATTGATTCTGTTTAAAGAAAATTTCCGTTGATTTCTATTCTACAAAAATTAAACAAGTGAAGAACTTAGCTGAGCAAAGAATGCATTGAGCTTTGCTTTCAAAAATAATGCTTTTAACTTTCAATTGGAAGAAAGCCCTTCTGCACAATGTGGCTGGAGCTGTTTTGACAATCGTGATCTCATCTTGGCGCATTAAAGTCACTGATTTTTAAAAACAAGTCTAGAAGGTAAAAATATGATAAAGAGTAGTTAAATGTGTAAAAGAATAGCATTTTCACGTGGATTCCAGTTAATGGCTGTAAAAAGTGCGCTGAAAGAGATGAAAGAAACAGAGATAGCTCAAATCTCGAACCTCTCAAAAACAACGACCACTATTGCGCCAGAAATCAGGTAGTTTTGAATCAAAATTTAAATTTGAACTTAATTCAATCTTTTCGAGTTATGAAAAATCAAATTAGCATTCAGATGCAGTTAAATAACGATTCTCAGCATAGAATTCCATTTCTTCTGCCAACACGGTTGAACAAGATTTGAGGGACATTGCTACAAGGTAGATCCTATCTGTGTTCTGAATTATTATAGGCAAGTGGTAAACTCAATTATCCATACTAATAAAATACTAATTGTCGTTGTCGGATGAGCCGTTTCAAAGTGTCAAAGCTACAGAAATTAGAATCAGTAAGTGACCTTTCTTGATGACAAAACGCGTTGAACCCTTTTATTAATTAAGCGGTTGTGTCACCGCAAAAAAACTGAATCAATTCATTTCTTGGCGTCTCCGAAAATTCAATTAGGAACTTTTGATTCGCATTCTCACTTGCTAAATGATATAAACAGGAAAGTGCCAAGTGATTCAACCTTTGCTTGCTACCAGATTCAACTTATTATTCATACTATGGGATCTGGATTCAGATCCGGTACTTGTTCACTTGATCACAGCCTCGTCTGCTCCTAATCATTCTCTAATACCAGGTCATTGTCTATTTAAAATTCTAAAAAATGTCACATATTTCGACATTTTGTTCATCTGCCTGTATTTTGTGACAAGAAAAAATTCCGACTCTTGCACTGTCATGGAACTTTACCAATGGAAGCTTATCAGTTTTTTGCAGTGATCAGCTACAAATCAGAGCTGATTTTCTCACTGTGAGATCACTTTCAATTAGTCATATTTACACAAAATGCAGCCTGCTTGAACAGACCTTGTAATCAGTATTGTTTTGAATGTTTGTTTTTTTGTCGTTATCATCTAGAAGTAAGATTTTGAAGTTTATTTGCGAAGAGTTTAATGTGAAGTCGTTTAACAATTGCCGATCGCTTAATGAAAAATTTTGATAGAGAAATGGAAAACAAATCAGTCTAATTATCAACCATCATTTCAACTTACTTGGGAGATCAATTCCCGGAGTATAAGCATAAGCGGTGACGTCAGCAAATCCATAAACAATAGCCGCATATTTTACGGTTGGATCGGTCGTTTGAATAGAGTGAGTGCCGGGTGTAACTGGATAGTCAACCATGTAATAAGTTGAAGTTTCTTGTCTAAATTTCTAGAGTTCAAATGCTTAAAATTTTGTGCAAACTTTTGGAATAATTGTGCAGAAACGGGAACACCATCGATTAGAAATTTGCTCTTATTCTCGGCGGCCGTCATGGACGTTTCGAGTCGAATAAAATGGTGTTGAGTGGTTTTGCCGGTTAGTCCTGTTGTCACCTGAATGGTGAACAACGTTCAAGGATTAGGATCAGTGTTTAGTAAGTAATTGCCTGCTGAGTGCTGAAATATCACACTTTATTGGAATATCAGCCATACGTTACTACAACTAGACATGGGCTTGGTTTCGGAGCAGGAATTGGCACTGAACATGCCTGCTAGTACTAGTTCTGTAACTTTAGCTATCAAACCTAAAGTCAAGCATAAAGTCCTACCATAAGGCAATGCACGTCGGCGCGAAACAATGTAAACTTTCGGTTTCTATCGGATTTTGATGTGCTATGCTCTATTTAACGTGAAAAAGTGAGCTGATTTCAAATCTGAAAAAGATTTTGAAATCCGCTTAACAGATTTTTTAAAATCGAATTTTTATTCAAGAATTATTCAAACGAAAAGTAACAGCACTTAGAATATCCTTTAATTTCACTACATTATTTGAAAGTTCGTAATCGATGATTCTTGCTGGAGATTGGAATATTTCGATGATTCTTGCTGGAGTTTTCGTATTTGATATTCATTAGCCATTATATTTATTAGGCGACTGTACAACCGAAGAACTTTTCGAGTCACTTTTTTAGAAAGAATCAAAGCCATTGTTTGAATAAGAGAGAAGATTAATTTTTTCAGAACATTAGATCTTCTTTGCCGACAATATTTGGAGCGAATTTTTCGAGCCAGTCGAAGATTTTCAAAGTGCTTCTTCTTCTGTTGTTTTGCTTCTTTTTCCATTCGCCTTTTTGCATTGCGCACAAGGACCATTTTCTTTTTGTTGCCTTCTCTCATCTGAACTTTCTCCCAATGCTTTTTGATCCTCCTTTTTGCAGCACGACTACTTCTCTTAGGCCGCGTCATTTTGCTATCTGGAAAACAAGAAAATTAGTAAAGTGAAGAAAAAACAACTAAAAAGAGCGGTAAATAGCAAGAAAAATAATTTCGTCGAAATATGACTTTCCATTATATACTAAAAATGCCGAGTACGGTATTTATCCATGCTTTAACGTGCAAAAAGTTGTTAAACGGCATTTTTGGGTTTAAAGTTTAAACTGTTATAACTTGTTACAGGTATACCCACTTTTTGTACTGTTTATTGTCACATTTATTACAGCTACGATTACATCATCTTCGGTATTTATTGTAGTGTTTTCCATCACTTGTACTTGTCGAGTCATTTTAGGTAGCTCATTAAGAAAATCTACCGTATTTCTTCGAATAGAAGACCGGGCAAAGAGTATCATTGCGTACTCCTGCGTAGCAGCCCTTTTTAAAATTTCTTTTCTGCATAAAAACTTTCAATCAAGTGCTATAGAGCTGGAAAATGGCTCAAAAATCTGTTAGCTCATGTGGTATTTTTGGGTCACTTTCCAGCCCTATAGCACTTCATTGAAAGCTTTTATGCAGAAATGAAATTTTAAAAAGGGCTGCTGCGCAGGAGTACGCAATGATACTCTTTGCCCGGTCTTCTATTCGAAGAAATACGGTAATTCGCGCTGCGTTTTTTCCTGATCATGTAATGTGGATCATTATTTCTAGTGTATCGTTGACTATATGACCCGAAGTGGTAATATTGGAACATTTGACCGTGTGGATGAAGAGAATGTTAAGGGAAGAGAGAAAGAGCTCTGTAAAAAATGGTTGAGCAACAAAATACGAGTGCTCTTTTTACAGTTGAGATGGAAATCCGTCTCAATAAACACGCTCGCTATAATAGACAATTTATTCGCAAAATACATCAAAAATAATTAATAATCAGAAGTTTCCGATATAATCCTGTATTCGTATTTCCTAGGCATCACGGATCTCGTTGAGAGTTTGAATCAATTGCTAAACCAATTAAATTAAATGCTTTTAAAACCCTATTAACTCACGTTAACTCCAGTGTCGAATTTGCGTAAACAAGGTAAGTAATCCTCAGCATATGATTCGAACGTGGACTTTATTTTTCTAAACAAAAAGTGTGTTGTTTTAAAGTGCCAAAATATACGTAAATGACTCGTGTTTCTCCTGTAAATCGGCAAAAGTTGCTGCGTCGTTGAGAATTTCTTCTTTCGAAAGTAATTTCTAAAGAAGATACTTCAAATAGTTTTATTTGATAAAAATACCGTTTCAAAGACGTTGATGCCTTCGAGAAGTCCCTTGTGCAATTTAGGAACCAAATCCTTGTAAGTGTTGATGACATTTCTTGACTCTTGTTGAAGTTCCATCGACATTTGATTAGCCTGAAATAAATTGAACTAATGCAAGCTTTTTAATTTCAAAATAACAAAAAGATGCAAAATACCTTTTTCTCTAGTAACGGAATGGCTTTATGTGGATGATGCTTCTTGTAAGCACAAGCACCACAAATCTAAAAAGTAAAAATGACTTCAAACCTTTTCGTGACATTCATTGCAGCTATGATCATATTCGGCATCCGTTAAAGCATTTATTACAACAGTCATTAAAGCTTTCTCCATTTTTTCTATTTGTCGAGCCATTTGGGGTAGCTCATTTAGAAAATCTAACAAAAGATTAGTGAATGCAAAGAGAATTCATCTACCATGAAATCTATCTTTCCGTTTGTTGACACCACCGTACGTAATCCCACGACAAGTTGGACAAGTGATCTTATTGTCCCAACGAAATTGCGTTGTTCGTGTCTTTAAATAGCAATCCGTGCAAATTATGTGAGAGAAAACAATTTCTTTGCCTCAATTTCGTTCGAAACTAAAACAAGAACTTTTCCAAAGCAAGTCATCAAACGCACATTCTTCCTGACAAACTGGACATTCCGGAATTTCAAAAGGCTAAAAGAATCACTATGATTTGCAAATCCCAAATCCAACCTTCAAAAGGACATATCCCATTGGAGTAAACACTAGAGCGCTTTCTTTTTTTCTGAGAGACTTT
>CAUEEP010000452.1:0-35037 GCA_958450365.1 Mesorhabditis belari | reverse complement strand
AACTTTTGCGACTACGCGACTGTACGAGGGGGGTGGGGTACTATTACAGTATTTACGGTAGGTGTTCCTATTTGCGCAGGTCACAACCTGCTTCCACATTTCTCTATCCCTTGCTATTGTCATCCAGTGTTTTCTATCTATTGTCATCTTGATTGTTCCTGGTTCGAAGTCTTCGACTTGCTTGTGCTGCTTGTGGTTGCACTCTAGCCATCCTTTCTCTGACTGTCTCTGCCACTCTTGTGCTCCACCTCGTTGCTGGTCTTCCGATGGGCCTCTTCTGGTCTCTGTGGTAGCCACTCTGTGATCCGTATCGTTCATCTATCGTCTATTCTTCTGGCTACGTGGCTCAACAAATTGCTCAGTGTTTTCAATTGTTTCTCTAGTTTCAATAATCAACAGTTGTTTTTTTGTTTTTTGAGCTCAGCTGATAGAAAAATGAAAAGGGAATCTCTGCAAAGGAATGTCGTCAATTAAAATTTTTAAAAAATGAAAATAAATGATTTCTTTGATGCAAAATGATTGTTTTGTTTTGAATTTTGCATTTTGAATTTAATTTTGTGATGTTTTTTGTAGCTCGACCGATCTCTACTCCCGTCAATTTGAAACATTCAAAATATTTTTTAGAAAATTCACTATAATTATCTAATAATCCAAACAATCTAACAAATATTTTGCTCAAATTTTTTAAATTTTATTTGAACACTTCCTTAAAAGGGTATTGTTTTTGAATAATTTTTATGACTAAGCTTTTTGGACGGAAGTAAGTTTTTGGACTTTCAATGGCATCGCTTATCAAAGAAATATGTCGTGTTACTGTGAAGATATTCCCACCCCAATAATGACGGTGCGGAGTCTTGCGTAGTCTAGCTTTGAACGATTTTCATCAGCTATCGCTATCGCCTTCAATCAGAAGCCACGATGAAGATGAAAAACGTCATGCCGGACAGCTACAGTTGTCTACTGCTTAGCATAACCCTGAGCGGGCCTAAATTCCTCGAAATCTCGAGAATCGCTTATCAGAACCTATCGATAATTTTTTTCGATACTGGTTTACGTTATATCGCATCGCTAGGTATCAAAAAATAGCCCTGAATTTCAGCTATTTTTTGATACCTAAGCGCACATTGCGAGCATAAACCAGTGTCGAGAAAACTCGTTCAAAGCTATACTATGCAACACTCCGCACCGTCATTATGGGGGGTAGTATCACAGTATTTACGGTAGTACTTGTCAAATTAAATAATCAAACTTCTCACTTTTCTACCTTTTCATTAGTTCAAGTGTGGAATGCACTAAATGAAGTAATGGTTTGGTAACTACTGGAAAGATCTATATTTTTCTGCAAAATGATTGTTGGCAATTTTGAAAAGCTTTCTGTTTTTGGAGGTTTTCGGGGAGCAAATTGAAACTATTTAGGCTGAAATCGATATCATTTACACATGTTTTTGGTATCAAAAAATAGCTGAAATTCAGGGCTATTTTTTTGATACCTATTGCGAGCATTGTAGCATAAACCAGTGTCGAGAAAACTCGTCCAAAGCTAGACTACGCAACGCTCCACACCGTCATTAAGGGGGTGGGGTACTATTTACAGGATTTACGGTATGAACTTATGAAATAAAAGTTTTGAAATGAAAATTTAATCTGAACAAGTTGCGTCTAGTGTCTACGAAGCTTTACTAATGGTTTAAGCCACAAAAACCATTCTCTGTCAACCTTTTTTTTTCTCTTTCTTTTGTTAATAAGAGAGTAAATTTGACATTTTATTATCTATAGATTGTTTTGCAAAATACATCAATTGAAAACCTTTGAGGCTTTCTGATGATGCGGATGATTTCATTTGATCCACTCAAACATTTCCATCAGCTCAAATTCTAGGTTTTTAACGCATAATCGTCATTTCAAATTTCCATAGAAATTCTGACCTCAATTCAATTTTTTTCTTTTTAATTTGTATCCACCTCGCCTAGCACCCGGATAGACAAAAAGAAAAAACAAAACGGAAATTGTTGGCGTGGGAGAGAATTCTCTGGAAATAGTTTCAGTTCCTAATTTCCAGTTTTCTGATAATTTTTGAGACTATAGACCAGGATGTGAACTTAGTGTAAGTGATTTTTTTAAAATTTGTACTCCACCCCTGCCTAGCACCCGGATAGACCCCGAGGTAATTGAGCTGAGAAAATTTCATTTCAATTTTTCAATTCACTTTTTCTTTCGAAAATGAAGAGTCATATTTTGAGAGTTTGTTTGAGTCATTTTTGATTAGATTTCAATGATATTTTTGTCTGAAATCAAAATTGGACAAACAATTAAGTTAACTTAAAACATTAAAAAAGCTTTCTTATATCATAGCTATGCTATTATCGACATTATTATTTTAAAACATGTTTAGTTTAAAAGAAAGTCTCTAAACTAGTCGGACGGGAACTTGTGGAGCTCAAGAGTCAGTTCAGAAATTAGGAAACTCTAGGAATCTTGGACTCTTTGGACTATAAAATAGTAGAGATACTAGAAAAATCCAACGCAACCTAATTCCACCTTCGTTTTTTCGCGATTGCTTTGAAATTTTCTACAGATAGAAATCGATATTGTAGACAAAATTTCAGAGCAATCGACCAAGGAAAGCTCAAGGAAATAAAGGTGGAAATGAAATTAAGTTTTGGTTAGAATGTTCCTATCTCTATTATGTACATAACATTGCTCAGTTTGGTACTTTTCCAATATCGGGGGAGCGGTCCGATTATCGGGGGAGCGGAAGGATTATCGGGGAGCGAAAGGAAAATCGGGGGAGCAAATTTTGCCCCCTCGAAAAATGCATTTCCGGGACTGTATTTTAATTGCAACGCTTTTTTTAAAACTTTAACGACGATGCGCTTTTGTTTTGCTACTTGGTTTGCATTTCTTTTCTCGTTGTGAAAATAATTATACTATTAATGAATAATTTTTTAGGTAGCCATTTGTTCGTTCGGGATTGTGGAGCGTTCGGCAAAAAGAGAAGGCGACCGATAGGGAAGGTGGCGGTAGATTTGGTGTTAGATATTTAAGTCACTTTTGTGATCTAATATAAAGGTTGTGAGAATAACGGGTAATTCGCGGATTTTATGGCGGTAGTTTGTAGAATATAGGACACATGGAAGTGCTGCCAAAATTTGCTCCCTGATTTTCCTTCGCTCCTTGATAGTCCTTCCGCTCCCCGATAATCGGACCGCTCCCCCGATATTGGAAAAGAACCCTCAGTTTCTAATAGATTCACATGTTGGTTAACCAAGAAACTTTCTTGACTTGATCTTGTTTTGAACCTTGGTCTAGGTCTATAGAAGTCTAGACTAGATCTGTCTAGTCTAGATCTGTCTAGTCTAGATCTGTCTAGTCTAGATCTGTCTAGTCTAGATCTGTCTAGTCTAGATCTGTCTAGATCTATGGAAGTGTTATTCTAGAAATCGCTCAGAAAGTGTAAATCGCCATCATCAGCATGACAACATATTATTTTCGAGATTAGTCTTGTTCCAGACTTTTCCAGAATGATCTGATCAACTTTTTCTTTTTTTCACTCCTTGTTCATTCCCCAATGAATAGACGAGAAAGGGATAATCTCTTTCTTTCTTTTTCTTTTTTGAATAATCTTCTTTGTCCACCCTCGCTTGGTGATTAGAGACGTGACTACAAGAATTTACAGCAAAAAAAGAAGAATTGGGTTTTGTTTGCTAAAGTCATTCATTGAAAAAAATGAGATGAAAATACATCCGGGTAACAGCTAATCGTGAGAATAAGTACAAACCAGGGAAAATTTTTGGAAAGAACCAAGTGTATTTTGCATTTCCAAATGCCCGCAAAAGGAAAGTTCATCAAGAGCAAGAAGAAGTTGATCTTTAGAAAAGAGCAAAGACTCCAGGGAGTGAGTAGTGATTCAAAAAATGGTTTTAACTATAAGTTTTGAGTCATTGTTTTGTTTTGTCGGTACCTTTATTTTCTTATAATGGTTAAAAAGGAGTTCTTGATGGGATTTTTCGATAGCTAAAATGTCAGCAAAACAAAAAAGAAAATGTTTTATAACTGAAAAACCATAGAACCTTGCACGCAATGGTTCAAGCTGTTAACCTTTTAGGAAGAGCAAAGACTCTCAAGGTATTCTAAAATTGGTAAAACTCTTGAGTCACCTGGGAGTTTGTCAACTGATTTGAAAACAACTTTTGTTTCCCCGTGCAAAACAGAAGTTTTTTAAGATTGAATACATTTCCGAAGGTTAAATACGTTTCTTAACAGGTTGGATACAATTCTTGAACTTTAGTATCACGATACTGTAATGACAAGTAGGTAAGGCTAAAAGTAGGCATTGGACACGTTGATCCTTTATCGTTTGCAGCTGGGAATGCCAAACGAAACAAAAGATGATCCACCGGGATTCGAACCCACGACGTCTAGCGTCCGGCTGAGCTCTAACGATCAGCTCCATAACGATCGCTCTAACGATCGCTTTACCAACGAGCCACACCGACAGTCTCTTTCATTGCCGCCAGGATAGGGCTTTATGCCTGACTAAAGACAGATCTAGGTTCCCTCACTCATCAAGTCAACCAGTGAAAAGATTTATCCATAAATCTCAAAATCTATTTCAAATCCTACAAATCACCCCTTAATAATTCGTCAGTAATCTGAAGATTCTCAGAAAAATTAGTCTAATCCCTATTAGACTTCAGCTCATCAGATCAACGAAAACGGGTCAACAGGAAAGGGAAATTTTGGTGGATATTCTATGGATAATCTATTTTTAAGTAGATCAAGTAAATCTTAGTAAATCATCCAAACAGATCAACGAGGGGATTTAGTATCAGGGAAGTTTCATGGAGATAGTGTGTGATGTTTAGTAACCATTCTAGACGAGACTTGGAGGGGCTAAACTTTGTAATAGTACTGTAATAGTAGAGCAAAACTGTAATAGTACTATTACAGTATTTACGGTAGCTTTTTTAAAGTTTAATGTTATTTTGATGTATATTCTTGATGAGCTGAAGAATGACGTGATAAGTCGAAGAGTCACTCTTCCGATTTCGTTATTTTTAAGCAATAAAAATCATTTTGAGTTACTACAGTTTTGAGAAATAGAACTTTACTTGATAGAGTCACTTTTAAAGATCAAAACCGATATAGGTGACGTTTATTTTTACGAAAACTCTCGAATTCCAATTTTCCAAATAACCCCAAGTAAAAATGTAACAATTAGTAACAAAAATTCGGCTACAATAACACTTTTTGCGCATTTGAATTTAAGCTTTAAGGCTAAACCCTTAGTGCTTGATGATATTCAATGAAAGATCCGCTGATCCTCGAAAATATTTGTAATCTATTTACTCAGTCTGCTCGACTTTGACCACTTTCTCATTCACTTTTCATCATGTTATTATTTATTTGTCTTTTTCTGAACAATCTGTAGCTTATCTTATGAAAATAAATCAAAAATCGTCAAAATATTTCCTAAAAAGTCTTTAGAAATGAAATTTGCTAAAGTGTTTACCAGATTTACCAGATTTCTTTGTCTCATTTCATTTCATTTCCTAAAGTATTGACAACTTATTCAAATAATTCAAATATATTTCAAATATTTCAATTCTCAAAGAGGAATTACTGAAATAATTTAAGAAATGAGAAAAATTGTTTAGAAAAGCTTTTTCGATTTAGTTTTTTTTGCAGATTTCAAAAAGTAGAACTCTGTAAAGAATAGCAAAAACAAAGCTAAGTTGCCGAGTTTTTTGATGTAGACCGGTTTTCTTAAAAGTAATCTTAAATCTATTTTAGTTAGGCTCATTAAAAAGCTCAATAAGAAGAATTTTTGTTAAATTCATTCACTTTTGATCATTTTAAGATAAACAAATGGTGATTTTAAAGAGTTTTGAAAATTTGAAAGCGTTTTTTTCTTTAAAACATGATGTAAACTAAGGAATTTTCTAATTTTCCTACAAAACTTATCATCTTTTCGTATTCAATTTTTCCGTAAACCATTTAACAAATCAGCACTTTCAGTTTTTGTAAGCTCTTTCAAAACATCACAGAAAGTACACCTGTGAGGTAATTTTGAAAGAAAAAAAGAGTAAAACAAACAAACAACAAAAAACAAACAAATTAACAATCAGAAGTTTCAGTTTTCTTTGCAAGATTTCGAAACATCACAGAAAAGTACACCGGTGAGGTAATTTGACTAAGGACTAGTTTATGTAAACTAAGGAATTTTCTAATTTTCTAATTTTCCTACAAAACTTATCATCTTTTCAGTATTCAATTTTTCCGTAAACCATCTAACAAATCAGAAGTTTCATTTTTCTTTTGCAAGATTTCAAAACATCACAGAAAGTACACCGGTGAGGTAATTTTGAAAGAAAAGAAAGAAAGAAAAGAAAAGAAAGAAAGAAAGAAAAGAAAGAAAGAAAAGAAAAGAAAGAAAAGAAAGAAAAGAAAGAAAAGAAAGAAAAGAAAGAAAAGAAAGAAAGAAAAGAAAAGAAAGAAAAGAAAGAAAAGAAAAGAGTAAAAAGGTAAAGTTAACAATTACATTTGTACAAAAGGGAAAAAGATAAAAGAAAGAAGAAGAAGAAAAAGAAATATTCTGAGAAAAACGAGAAGAAAATGAGATGAAGGGACATTGAAAATTTCACGTTTGAATTATCGTCGAATTTTTGGGGGTGATTCCAAGTAATTTTGCACGCGTAAGAGACACAAAAATAGAAATCAAAAGTGAAAGAAATGCAATTAAATGAAATTTTTAGTAAAACAAATGAAATTATGAGAAAAAATAAAGAATTTTCACAGTTCTTGGAAATTTTTCGAATCAAAACAGCGCTGAACCTTGAAAATTCTTCTGTCTAGAGTTCAAGAGTATAAAAGTTTGCTTGAGTCATTGAAAATAAAGGTTTAAAGGGTTACTAGAATGCTACAAAAATACAGTAAGCTGGAGCATTCTGTACTATAGTGTCACTATAGCAGACTGTAGTTTTGTAGCGCTGAACCTTGAAAACTCTTGGTCTAGAGTTCAAGAGTACAAAAGTTTACTTGAGCCATTGAAAATAAAGGTTTAAAGGGTTACTAGAATGCTACAAAACTACAGTATGCTATAATAAAACTATAGTACAGAATGCTACAGTTTTTGTGAAAAAAAAAGTTATTCAAATTTTAGTGTACTTTGTGCACTTGTAACTTTCTACCACATAGCGAACTCATTTTCAAGATATTTAGCCAATTCGGTACTGCAAACAGTCTGTTTCTCGTAAACGTTTACCATCTAGTTTGCAATTCAGTGCACCAAGTAGCGAAAAGTTTACTACAACTCAAAGTTCACAAAAGGAATCCTATTAGTCATCAAAATCTGACAAGGCTCAAAACAAACTACGATTCACCTTACACTTTAAAATCATTACACTTTAAAATCACTTTAAAATCACTTTAAAATCCCTTTAAAATCCCTTTAAAATCCCTTTAAAATCCCTTTAAAAACCCTTTAAAATCCCTTTAAAAACCCTTTAAAATCACTTAAAAACCCTTTAAAATCACTTTAAAATCACTTTAAAATCCCTTTAAAATCACTTTAAAATCCCTTTAAAATCACTCTTAAAAATCCCTTTAAAATCCCTTTAAAATCCCTTTAAAATCCCTTTAAAATCATCATACAATTGTTCTATTGTTGGCTGAGTCATGTTTCTTTTAATCGAAAATGACTCCAAGAAATTTCCAAGAATGATCTTTGTTGTCTACACCCTCTTGTTTGACCTCATCAAATCAATCTTTCGAAAAAATTTTTTTTAAAGTCGGGAAAAGAAAGAGATTTTGTGCTTTATAGCACTCTTTTCCCTCTCTCCACTCAACCACAATCTCAACAATCATTTTGTTCTTTCATAGAAGAAAAGTCTGGTTTTAAAGAGCAATAGTTACGTGTTTTCAGTTGAAAAATATCCCATTAAGCGATCATGAAGTACTTTTAAATCAAAATAGCCACAAGTCGACTTAAATCTTTCACTAAACTAGATGAACTTCACTAGATGAACTTCACTAGGTAAACTTCACTAGATGAACTTCACTAGGTAAACTTCACTAGGTGAACTTCACTAGATGAACTTCACTAGATGAACCTAAGTACAATAGTTTCAGTTAATGTTTCAGTTGAACTGAAAAAAGCGCTCATTTTCCTCCCCCCTCAAAATCCACTAATCAAAACCTTGCTCAGACTAAAAACAAAGCCAAAGACGTAGTCAAAGCAAATCTTTCAATAGTTCTACTAAACAACTCTCTAAGTTCTACATTTCAGCTTATACAAGTCTTCTTTTTTACAAGATTTCACGTCTCTTTCCCATTTTTTTTGATCTTCGGCTTTGCTCACTTGTTATTTTGTGTTATTCCCGTCTCCAACAACTACAACGAACTTTCAAAATTAGGGAAAAATAGTAAAAGTTGCTCAGAAGAAAATGGGAATTCTTTGATTCAACAAGGGGATTAATGATTGAAAAGATAGACTTTTCTAAGTAAAAGAATCGCCTTTCTGATTGTTCTGCGGGGGTAGAAAGTACAAAAAAGTGAAATGAAATGAAAAGAAATGGTTATGATGATTGAATTATGATGGTTATGATTGAATTATAATTAAATGGCACTCTTTGGACATTGTTTCGCATTATTTTAGAGCTTGGTGCGTAGGAGTTGAGGGGTTTGAGTAGGAGTCTGCTTTGAACCAAAGGGACAAGTGAACTGTGAGTTATCTCTCATCACCAATAGGAATGTCTGAAAGTAACTAAAAATGAATTGGGTATGTTTGTCATGACTATAAGTTTCCATATTGGTTGTAAGGTTGACTGAGTACTGATTTCCAATAATTACTTTATTTTTTCGAAGAAACTAAGCCAAATTTGACTTTTTAGGTCCGGAAATCGGAGAGACTAGCATATAGAAGAGTTTAAAAAAGAAAAGAAAGAAATGGATTATAAAGAAAATATTCAAGACTCATTGTCAGAAGATGAAGTTGATGTTGATGTGAATGAGGCTCTCGACTCTAATCTGGACCTGTCGATGTCCAAAGATTTTGCGGCACTGATTTAGTGATCAAGTGCTATAGATTTCTATAGTTCTATAGTTCTATAGTTCTATAGGGCCCTTGAGGCTTTCTGAGGTCCAACTGTTGAAGAAACTTTTTGAAAATCGGTAATCGGTTGAATGCTTTACTCTGAAAGCTCTTTGTTTCAATTCCTTTTGTTTTAGCTTTGTTTTATCTCTGCAAACTTGTTTTATCTCTGTTCTGCATTCCACAAAATAACATAATCTCTTTATTCCACTTTTGTACAAATATACAATATTATTCAAAAGCATAGATAGTAAAAAAAAAATCATTTTTGAGACCTCGTATTCATTTCGTTTACCCGCTCAAAAAAGTGGAGACAAAATGAAACAGAAATTTGAGAAATTTGAGTAAATTGAGAAAATTGAGAAAATTGAGAAAATCGAGTAAATTTGAGGCTAGATTTGAAAAATCGTTATGAGATCGGGATCGAGAGATGAGATGCTCTGAATATAATGCACAAATATAATGCACAAAGTGGTAAAGCTAAGCGAATAAGTTACTAATCAAAAAGCATTTGTGAAGTATATACAAACTGTACACAGTGAGTAGAGAGAGCGGGTGAGAGAAATGGGCTAAAAAGGTCTGTACAGGCAATTGGGATCTATCAGCAATTGGGATGAAAGTCAGAAAGTCTTCTTTTTCTTCTTTTTCTTTCTTTTCTTCTTTTTCTTCTTTATAACTTCTGTAGTAAGGTTGAAGATTTGAGTGTTGTGGAGAGATTTGTGATTCGTTCAACGATTGTGTTTCGTTTAACGAACGTTGTGACTGGAGTTGATGTGAATTTTGGGGTCCACGAGGATCGTTGAAGGGACAATGATCGGCATTTCTGGAGTGGAGCGATGAGATCTGAAAATTAGAGAATAAGTAAAGGTTTTGAATTGTTTAATCGTTTAATTTAATTGTTTAATGCAAAGCTTAATCATTGTTAAAGGTGAATTTAAAATCTTATAATAAAAAAAAACAAACCAATTGGATTTTCCACTTGTCGAATGGCTACTTCAGGCATTTTTCTTAGAGATGTCGGCAAAATGAGTGATGAGTATTTGGAGAAAATCGGTTTTGAATGCAACAACTCGATCTCATCAGGCATCGGGAACTCCGGAATCATTGTAGATGAATGAAAGAAAGAAAATTTGTGATCGAAAGTGTTGGTTAGTGAATTGCCAATGGCACTCACTCACAAAGGAACAGGTTTTGCGGGGAGGCGGGATGGGAAATCGGCATATTTATAGCTGAAAGGGGCGGGGTTTTCCCTCTTTTCTCCTCCTTTTGTGGTTTTCTATGAGAGATTAAAAAAAAGAGGGAAAAGATTAAAGCTTTTTCTCTTTTAGCTTTTTCTCTCTCTTAAAAGATTGCCTCCACGTGCGTACGTTTCCTCGTTCAAACGGTACTAGGTAAAACGATTGTCTTATTTACAATGGATGACATTTTGTTGTCTTTTGTTTGCATATTTTACTAAAAAAATACAAATCTATCCTTTAAATGTGGCATTTTAAATGAAAGAAACCTTTGAAACGTTAAAAATTTCTCTATTTTTGATTTTAAATTGAAATTAGATAAAAGAGAAGTCAGAGATTTTGAAAAGATTACTTTTACTTAAAAGATTACTTACTTGAAAAGATTACTTACTTCTGTTTCAAAAAAGTTACTTAAACGCTCGTCATCTGGCATACCCAAGCTTCCAATTTCTATTGTTTTGATTTAAATTGAAATTAGGTACTCAGAGAACTCAGAGATTTTGAAACGATTACTTCTATCGATTCGTTTTTTTGATTTCATTTGATTTTTGATTGATTCTATAGATTAGTTTTTGAAAAGATTATTTCTAAATGAAGAAAATTGAAATTTACTTGCTAAACTTGAAACTTGATTAGAGTTTTCTTTAAATTTGATGATACAGAATCATTAGTTATCATTTTCAAAAATCAAATCAAATTCAGAATTCAGAAACTCACAGCTAAGTCTTAGCTGAAAGTTTAATCGAAAACTTTCTGCAATCATAGCTTCGTTTAAACGCAACCGCAATAATAAAGCTGTTTCAAAAGTTACTTAAACGCTCTCCATCTGGCATACCAAAACTTGCAATTCCTATTGTTTTGATTGTAAAGTGAAATTAGATACTCAGAGATTTTGAAAAGATTATTTCTAAATGAAGAAAATTGAAATTTACTTTCTAAACTTGAAACTTCATTAGAGTTTTCTTTAAATTTGATGATACAAAATCATTAAACATGATTTTCAAAAAACAAATCAAATTCAGAAACTTAGAAACTCACAAAAGTATTAGCAAAAGTTTAATCGAAAACTTTCAGCGTTTTTATAAAACTTTCTGCAACCATAGCTTCGTTTAAACGCAATCGCAATAATAAAGCTGTTTCAACAAAAGTTACTTAAACGCTCGTCATCTGGCATACCGAAGCTTCCAATTTCTATTGTTTTGCTATGAAATTCTTTAAAAATATATTGAAATAACTTCTGAGATCAAATTTTCTATGAAAAGGCTTAGAAAAAAACATCTAAATTGCGTAAAAAATGTCGAATTCACCAAAAATCGTTTTGCAATCAGTTTCAGAAGCCAGATTTACGACATAATCTATTCAAAAACATGCGAAAAATTGAAAAATTGCAAAAAAAAATCAAATCTGCGTCTTTGTTTTCATGCAATTTCCTATTAAAGAAGACCAAAAAGAACTAGTTTCTAGCAAAAAAAAAAGCGATTTGTTTTGTAGTGCTTGATTTCTTTTGTTCAAGATAATCATTTTGCATTTGTAACGTAATTACGTCATTTCTTTATAATGAATTTTGAAGTAAACACAATTTTTGCGAAAAATTTGAGTCAATTCTGTTCTCCTGGACTGAACCACTGCCGCTTTCGCGATGGGTTAACGTAGTAAATCCATTTTTTATCGGCCGTCACAATAGTGTCCGAAAAACCTCGATTTTTTGATTGACGAAGAAGAATACCGGCCATAGTCACTCGAGTAGCTTTATTAGCGTCACTAAGTTGATGGAATACCAATTTTCCGACGAGATTCGCTTTACCCAAACGATGTAAATGGTCCGCAATTGTTGTGTGGCCTACAGCAAACATCGTTGCAAGTTCCCAAGTCGACAAGGTTAGGTCATCCATGGCTTCTCGAAGATCGTCATCGTTTTTGGCTGTTCTCCTGGACTGAACCACTGCCGCTTTCGCGATGGGTTATCGTAGTAAATCCATTTGTCATCGGCCGTCATAATAGTGTCTGAAAAACCTCGATTTTTTGATTGACGAAGAAGAATACCGGCCATAGTCACTCGAGTAGCTTTATTAGCGTCACTAAGTTGATGGGGTACCCATTCGCTTTACCCAAACGATGTAAATGGTCCGCAATTGTTGTGTGGCCTATAGCAAACATCGTTGCAAGTTCCCAAGCCGACAAGGTTAGGTCATCCATGGTTTCTCGAAGATCGTCACCGTTTTTGGCTGTTCTCCTGGACTGAACCACTGCCGCTTTCGCGATGGGTTATCGTAGTAAATCCATTTTTTATCGGCCGTCACAATAGTGTCCGAAAAACCTCGATTTTTTTGATTGACGAAGAAGAATACCGGATTTCATTCCGGAGACCCTAATATTTTGAAAGTTTTAAACCAAGCTTTTCTTTACTTTTCAGTTAAAAAGATGGTAAAGAAAAATGATTTTTCAAGTTTATTAATGGAAAAGAAGTTGAATAAGCCTTTTTTTTAAAATCTTTTAAATCTTTCAAATAAAGCTTTCCCAAAAGTTTTATGGTTAAGTTTCTAATTTCATAATGTTTACAGAAATAACCTTTCAAATTTCTGTAAAAAACTTTTAAAAAAAGATTTGATACTCTTGAACTCTTGGTTCTGATCTAAGCCTTAAAACCAGGGTTCAAACTTTTTCGACTCATTACGAGAAAAAATAAAAAGAATTTTTGCGAAGACAGGTGCTTTCACCAATTTAGCATTTTTTGTTTAAGAGTAAATGTCATTTTGAGATCAAAAATCCAAAAATTTGAGGCAAATGCTAATCTAAATTGGATCTAAGCTGTGATTTGATCCATGAGCTGAAATTTTGCGTTTAAATTGAAATTGTTAGAAATCTAGAGCTTTCAAGTGTTTGAGCTTTCAGTTAAATTTTGATATAGATTCCAAATCAACCAATCCAACTATTGTAGTACCAGTTTTGCATAGTTTAAGCTTGCTTATCTTACTTGGGCCTGAATCTAACCAAATACAGCTATTGAGGTAGCACAATTATATCAAAACATGAATTTTCATATTCTGAATTTTACTCTTTGCCCTGTTTTCGAAAATTCATTTCGTAGCGCAATAGGAACCTCTCCATTGTAAATTTTTCGCAAATTTTTCCAGAAATGAAGTCTTTGATAAGAAATTAGCAATTTTCAAATAGAGAAAAGGGAAAAGACTTTGGAATTTGGCCAACCAAAGTGTTCCACTGAAAGTGAAATTTTTTGGAAAATCTCCTGGAAAACGTGTAAATCTATTTACCAAATGATTGTTCATTTAGCAAAAAAGGATTTTTCAAAAGATCAGGCTCAAGTTTTGATGATTCATCGGGAAAAAGCTGGGGTTTTTCTTTGCTAAAAATCTTTGTTTATTTAGTTACTCAAAGATGAGTCTTTCATTCATTTAGACTCATTCTTAGAAAGTTTTTTTTTTAAATTGTTAAGTGATGAGGGTAGGGTAGTGTGTCAGAAAGTTAAACATTCGTTTCTGGTGGACGGAAATCTTTGGCACTATTGGGTTAGAGTTGAATGTCAAGGAGGCTCTCTGACTCTAATCTGGACCTGTCGATGTCCAAAGATCTTGCGGCACTGATGTAGTGATCAAGTTCTATAGATTTTTGAGATCCTTGAGGCTTTCTGAGGTTCAACTGTTTAAGAAACTTTTTGAAAATCGGTAATTGGTTGAATGCTTTACTCTGAAAGCTCTTTGTTTCAATTCCTTTTGTTTTAGCTTTGTTTAAATATCTCTGCATGCACCAGATCTCTGCAAAATTTGAGTTGAACAACATGAATGTCTGAATCCTTACTTCAGCTGATAACTTCAATTCAGCTCATAACTTCAGCTCATAACTTCAGGTCATAACTTCAAAACTTAAATTGTTCAATCTTTTTCTGTCTATCTTTTTCCGTTATTCACTCCTTCCGGAAGACTCGTCACCATTCAAAAAATAGATTCTTTAAAGAATAAAAATTCTTATCATATTTAAACTGATAACAAAATACTTTTCAGTTCTAAAAACTCAAAAAAAGCTTGTTAGAATTTGAGGAATTTTCTGTAAAATGATTGCCTCGTTGATTTAAATTAGGAATTTTAGATATTAGAAGATATTAGAAGATATTTTAGATATTAGAAGCTCATTTATACATCTTTACAAAGGTGTCAAAATATAACCGTCTTTGATCTTTGGACTCTAGAAAAGCCGTTTGAGCCGCTTTGATGCTAGTCCCAGTGTTTGGCCTTCATTTCTTATTTACAATTTATCGAATACCTTCCCATGCTCATCAGATTATCAACATGATACTTGATGGGCTTCAGGTAATGATTTCAATTTCATGATTTCAAAGAGATTCGTGAATGATTCGATTTAGGGCTTTGCAGTGTCGATAATCCTTTGTTATGCAAATCGCTCAGCGATGGAGTGTGTAAAGAAATGGGTTCGTCTTTAAAGTCTATCAAATTAGCATACTTAAGCAACGATTTTAGGTGGGTGAAGCAAAGAAGCAAAAAAAATGTTAAAAATGTCATTGCAGTTTGCACAATGACGATTATTTTAGATCAAAAAGTTGTTGTTTTGAACCCGACAATTTGGGTCGAGCGTCAGAATTTTCTTCAATCATTGACCCGTGATTGTAAAGGTTAATAAAAGAATTGTAAAGGCCAATAGCAAAAAATTGCAGTTGTGCTTTAGTTATTAACAATGACACACAATAAAAATAGCTGCAATAGCTACAAATTCAATCATTTTCTTCGTTATTTCTTTGCAAATGACGAAAGATACAAAAATCTTTGATCTTACACAAACATCTTACACAAAAAACTATCAAAAAACGCTTGAGTCAAATCAAATTGAGCGGAGTTTGCATCCTCTGTAAATTTTGTAGCCTCAATTCTACAGTAATCCCTGGCCGATTTAGTCAAAATTTTGAAGCAAGAGCTCAATTTTGCTCTTCTCTCTCTACTTGCTCGTTCTCTGGACTTTTCCAGCATGATCAAAGAACTTCAACCTCCAAAACTGTATCCTTTCTGTTTGTTTTGCAGGTTTTTCAGTCGAACTTGTCTACAACTTAAGATTGAACACTTTCAACTCAAACTTTCAACTTTAGCTTTCAACTTTAGCTTTCAACTTTAGCTTTCAACTTTAGCTTTCAACTTTATCTTTCAACTTTAGCTTTCAACTCAGTGATCAAATTGAACTTTAGCATATAAAGCAGTTAAATTGAACTTGATTTGATTCAAATCAGCATCAAATTGAAGCATTAAATTGAAGTTAAATTGAACTTTAGCATATAAAGCAGTTAAATTGAACTTTAGTAATCAAATCATCATCAAATTGAAGCATCAAATCAGCATCAAATTGAAGTTAAATTGAAGTTAAATTGAACTTTAGCATCAAATTAAACTTTAGCATATAAAGCATATAAAGCACTTTAGCCTATAACTTTATACAGCTTTAAACACATCATAAAGCGCAATCAAATTCATTTTATTTTCGCCTACATTTCACTCAGTGCAGGTGAAGATCTACACTTTCAGGTGTTTTTTTATAGTAAACCATGACGTCGGACTGGGCTTTTTCTCCCCCACTCAAACAAACAAATGTGGTCAAATGAAAGGCTAATTATGATGTTTCTCCATTGTCGGATCCTAGCACAAATTTCCGCAAAAAAAAAACATTGAATTTACATCATTTTTTGAAACCATTCAGATCCAGAAATAATTCAAATTCGACTAATTTTAGCCTTCACGAATGAAGCTCTCAATTTCCCGTTGGTTAGTTTTGAGTGCTGAAGTTCCGCCAACAATTGCCCACCTCTGAATAGACTGAAAAGTTCCCGTTGAACTTGAGAATAATAGGAGATTCAACAAAAGTTAATTAGGAAAGTTTTGATTTGTAAAAATCACAATAGGTAATCGAAAGCTTTGCCAATTTTTGTCAATTTGTGACGTTGCACAAAATTTGAGGAAGGTTTTGCATGAAAATTTTCAACAAAACACTAAATCTTGTTATGATTGTGCACAATTTTACGTCGAATTAAAGTATGGTTGAATGAGGAAGAGGAAAATTGGGGAAAAGTAACAAAAAAATGGAAGTGAACGGTGTTTTTTTTGGTTTTGGTATTGTTCTTTGTTCTTTGAGCGAAGAGAGAAATGAAAGTTCAAAGAATTTCGGCAAATTTAGCTACGTTGGATTTATTTTTGTTGCATTTACAAACGCCGGTTTTTCTGGTACACTGAATATTACACTTTTTTGCTAGCTTTATGATTTGATGTAAGCTGAAAGTGTTGTTTGAGTTTTGATGTTGAATGAGAGAGCAATGGGAGAGCAAAGGAAAACAAAGATCAACAAAGATCGCCTTTGCGTAGAATTGGTCCAAGAGTACTTCGTGTAAGAAATTGGAAATACACACTTGCTGGTACACTTTATTCTTCTCTTTGCTTTGCAAGATCGGTTCAATGATTACAATTCTCATTGGGAAAAAGCATGAACTCACGCAGGATTTATGAACGCAGAGATATTTAAATAAACAAAAAAACAAACCATTTAGCTTCAAAAGGTATTGAACCCGAGCAAAGAGGTGCCTAGCTGGCTCTTGACACAAGACTTTTATCCACTACACCACCAAGGGGCGTGGAGATATTTAAATAAACAAAAAAAACAAACCATTTAGCTTCAAAAGGAATTGAACCCGAGCAAAATCGTGCTGTCTGGCTCTTGACACAAGCCCCTTATCCACTACACCACCAAGGGCCGTTTGGGGCGAGTGTGTGGACGCCTCAAATAAACATACTAAAATTTTATGACAGGTTTATGACAAAGGCAAGTTTATGACAAAAGCGCTTTTGGCATGTCTATTTGACACGTCCACACGCTCGATCCAGATCCCTCTGTGGTGTAATGGCTAAAGGGCTTGTATCGAGTTCCAGCTAGGGACCTCTTTGCTCGGGTTCAAATCCTTTTAAAGCTAAATGGTTTGTTTTTTGTTTATTCAACTATTTCAACGCTTAATTTTGTTTTATTATTATTTTCTATCGTATATTTCATGAAAATAAATAGTAATAAATAGTGGTGTAGTGGATAAAATTGTATCAAGATCCAGTTTCATGAAAATAAATACTTTGAGGTACATTTATTTGAACAAAATTCAAGAATAAACAAAACTTTTCTCCCTTTCTCATTCATGCCTCACTTTGCCTAATCTCTTTCAAATTTCTGATTGTTTTCTAGGCAAATTTTCTAATGTAAATGCTTGTCTACAAGAATTCTCATAATCATGTTTGTTTCATGATCGTTGATAGGTGAAAATTAATAAGAAAACTAGCTTTCAACATTGTTATTGCAACTCTATCACATTTTCGACAAATGTTCTTATTGAAAATAATCCTTGATGGGTCAATCCCATTTTTCTCACCCATATCATCGTCACAAGTTCATAAAGAAGAGAAGAAAAGCTTTGAAAGAGAAAATTTTGTTTTTCATTGACTCTAATCAGAGCGATTACTCTTTCAAAGTCTCAAAAATCCATAGAAGAGAATTTAGAAGAGATTTTTGTGTGAAAATATTTTCTCGAGGACTCGTAGAAACGATCTGAGGAAAAAAAAGACGTAGTTATAAAAAAATGGCTAAAGAACTAAGCATGCTATATGAGTTTAGATGGAGATTTTTTTCGGTTGTAGTGATCGAAAATCGTGTGAACATTTGCGAGCATTGTGAGTAAGTGAGATGAAGATACAGAAATGGATCTTAATCTGAAATAGATCTTGGGGTAGGCTTGAATAGGCTTGAAAATTTGAAAGCAAAGTCTTAATCGAGCTTTATTTTGTGCCCATAAAGATAAATTTAAAGGATTACTGTATTCTTTTTGTAAATTTTTCAATTAAATTCTAATCTGATACGTTTGAAAGGCTTGAAAGGCTTGAAAGTTTTGAGTAGATTGTTTTCGGGGAATAGATTTTGAAACACATCCTTTCTGGCAAACTCATGAAGGAAAATCCAGCTCACTTGAGCATTAGAGTCTGTTTCTTTGAAATTTTCTTTGAAATTCCTCTTTCTTCTCAAGTTCTTTAATCTCAAAAGCCATTTTTCAAGAAAAGCTACTAGTTTTGGAGGTTCAAGTTCTTTGATCATGCTAGATTTCGGGGAAAAGTCCAGAGAACGAGCAAGCTATTGACAAATTTCGTCAGCAAAACAAGTGAAAGGGGAATTTCGTTATACACAAGTCAACGGAGTAAGGCTGAGAAAAGAAAAGAAGAGAAGAGCTGAAGAAGGATCTAAAAAAAGGACCTTAAACATCTAAAAACGGCTCTCAATTGTTGGGAAATCCCCTTTTTTCCTCACTAATCCTAAAAATAACCTTAGCTAAAGATTTTTGTTTTAAGAAGGGGTCAATCTTGACGCAATGGTTTTGAAAAAGGAGAAGTGAGGGTTCTTAGTATATTGGATTGTGCTTGGGTGAGAGAAAGGGATTGGATTGGAGAATTTCAAGAGATTCAGAAAGATAAAGAGTTAAGGATTGAAGAAATTCGAGAGAATGAGAGATTTCGAAATGACTAACTGAAAGGGACGAGGTTGAAATGACTCATTCGAGCTCTTGGCGTCATTCTCGAGTGGAAAAAAAATGGCTCTCCCACGATTCATCTCACTGAAACTAAAGTCTTCAGTATAGGGACCAACTTTAAAGTCACTAATTGATTTTCTTTTGCTTTTCTTGAGTGTTTATATATGTTTTTTTCAATTTACTCAAAAAAGAAATGTGGTATGGTCGTGAATTCAATAAGGAAAATCCTCAAATTGACCTTCTTTTGACCAATCGTTTCCAATAGAATTCATACCGTAAATACTGTAATACATCAAAATAACATTAAACTTTAAAAAAAGCTACCGTAAATACTGTAGTAGTACTATTACAGTTTATGCTGTACTATTACAGTACTATTACAGTTTATGCTGTATTATTACATTACTATTACAGTTTACAGCCCAGCGCCCTCGCACAGTCGGGTAGTCGCAAAATTTTTTTAGTATTTCATTTTTTTCAAAGCGCCCGTACTTTCAAAAAATGCGTCTTTGGTATCAAAAAATAGCTGAAATTCAGGGCTATTTTTTGATAAATAAACGCACATTGTAGCATAAACCAGTGTCGAGAAAAACTCGTTCAAAGCTAGACTACTCAATACTCCGCACCGTCATTATGGGGGTCGGGTACTATTACAGTATTTACGGTAGGTATTGTTTATCAAAGATTTTGTTACTTTATTATTAACAAAAGAAAGAAAAAAAAAAGGTTGCCAGAGAATGGTTTTTGTGGCTTAAACCATTAGTAAAGCTTCGTAGACACTAGACGCAACTTGTTCAGATTAAATTTTCATTTCAAAACTTTTATTTCATAAGTTCATACCGTAAATCCTGTAAATAGTACCCCACCCCCATAATGACGGTGTGGAGCGTTGCGTAGTCTAGCTTTGGACGAGTTTTTCTCGACACTGGTTTATGCTACAATGCTACAATAGGTATCAAAAAATAGCTGAAATTCAGGGCTATTTTTTGATACCTATTGTAGCATTGTAGCATAAACCAGTGTCGGGAAAAACGCGTCCAAAGCTAGACTACGCAACGCTCCGCACCGTCATTATGGGGGTCGGGTACTATTACAGTATTTACGGTAGGTATTGTTTATCAAAGATTTTGTATCAATAGATCATAAGCCAACAAGTACAATGAATCTATTTGAGTTAAAATTTGATAGTGCTTGTTCTAGAATTGCTAGAAAAGGTAAGATCTTGAGACCAGAGACAGATTTAACTTTTTCAGGCCTTAATCTAGCTTTCTTCTTTCATTTTATTATATAAAATAAAAGCTAAATCTCGTTATAAACTTCTTAATGTGTTAAATAAAGTCTTGTTTCTTCAAATCAAATTTACATTTAAAAACACAACTAGAAAGCATAAACTGATCCTAAAAAGTCAATTTTTAAGCTTAAAATAATTCATTCGTTCTTCAAAAACTCATTCATTCATTCATTCAAAAAAAGAATGAATTTTTCTCATTGCTGACCATTAGGCTTTGTGGGTTAAGGATTAGAAAAAAACGAAAAACTACGCATTTCAATGAGTCATTCGATCTATTCAGAAAAAAAAAGTAGGCGTCACCGCGAGTCTATTCTAAAAGGGTCAAAGAAAACAAACCGCAAAACGAACAAAAACGCCTTAAAACGTTCTCGATTTCACCAATGACTGATGAACTTTTCTCTTTGTTTTTTTTCTTTATTTTTTTCAATGTTTACATAGTGGGTGGATGATGATTGTATGAAGAAAAGAGAGTTGAAATTTCTTTCTGAAAAAGAGGCAAAGCGAGTCCATTCACCGTGAAAATGTTGAGTCAAAGAATTTCGAGAGTTTCCAGAAAATTCTCGTTTCTTCTCCTGAAAAGGGCCACTTTTGGAAACACAGCTAAACTTTAACTTTATGAACGAAAAATAAACGTCATTGAGAAATACACTTTGAGTTGAGGTTATTTTGAGAAAATTGATAGATCAAAATATAGCTATTGAAAGTGAAAGAAGGGAAGAAAAACTTATAAAAATGTAAACAGAAAACATTTAGAGTTTAGCTGCATTTAAAGCTTTATAAAGCTGCATTTAAAGCTTTGCAAAGCTGCACTTAAAGTTTACAAAGCTGCATTTAAAGCTTTACAAAGCTACATTTAAAGATTCAATGGAAAGATGCATTGGAGATTAGCAAGCAATACTTAGAGTCTTACAGATGAGAAGTCTAATATCATAGCATATCACCAGAACCAGAGCCACAAAGCTCAAATGTTTTCAATCAAAATGGGTTAAATGGCCGATCGGTTAGGAGTCTTGTCTCTTAGATCAAGATCAGAAATCAAGATCAAGCAGAAGATCAATCAGTTCAATCAGTTCAATCACCGATCGGTTAGGAGTAGAGTGCGTTCCTCGCGAGTAAGTAATTCGAGTAAACTCGAGTAAACTAGAGTAAAATCTTCATGAGCAATTTTTACTCAATTAATCGACATTTTTCATCGAGCAACTACGAGTAATCCTCTTTACACGTCGAGTAAATTGAATATCTTTACATGTGAAGGGAATTTGCCACCAAATCAGTTAAACGACTGAATATCTTTAAAAAGAGCCGTATATAACTCGTCGCTCGCGATTTTTTTGCGTCAATTTTTAGCGCCAATTTTTTGCAATAAATTTTCGCTAAAAGTACGGTAATTTTTCCTAAGTGTACGTTTTAAAAAACGCGTTACTCGCGAGGAAAACACTCTAGTCAAAATCTGCTACCGCTTAAGCCTTGTTAGACTGTACAAAAGATTGTTGTTTGCTGGTTGTTATTGTACAAAAAGTTTAATATTTTAGCATATCAACGGAGCCAAAGTCGAATCCTACATAAACCATTCAGCACAGAATTTTGTGCTGATTCCAAAAATAATAATGATTTTGAAATCCGATCGACACATTTTTTTAAAAACAGCTTTTTCTCAAAAGTTGTTATTTTCAAGATTATAGAAAAAGAATTTCTATAAAGCAATCAGAATTCGTTCTGTTTTTATTTACGGTTAAGCGTATCATTTAAATCATTTAAAGCTTATCATTTAAAGCGTATCATTTAAAGCGTATCATTTAAAGCGTATCATTTAAAGCGTATCATTTAAAGCGTATCATTTAAAGCTTATCATTTAAAGCTTATCATTTAAAGCTTATCATTTAAAGCTTATCATTTAAAGCTTATCATTTAAATTTTTGTTTATTGTGAATCCTTTTGTTGCGCTTTATTATTACTAGCATATTATTACTATTACTAAAAAATATTATAATAAAATTACGTCAAATCTCATCATGAAATTCTCTATTGAATTTCTAAATCTCGAGCACTGAAAGAGTTTACCAAATGTTCAAATAGCATCACTTTTCCTTTTTTCTTTCTTGCTAGATCTTATCTTTTTCGCAATTTCTCTTTTTCGAGACTTTTCGAGACTAGTTTTGTCATAAAACCTTACGAAATTTACGAAATTTCATTGGATGAATCATGCAAAAGGAATTTTTGGAATTTTTTTTTGTTTGAAAGATTTTCAGTGAAGAAAAATTGGGGGAAACATTTAAAAAATGAAATTTTGGCAAAGGGGAATGAGAAATAAATAAAGATTTTTCAATTTTTAAGTGTTGAGTTTCCCAACATTTAGCATTTCGACCACGTTTTTGACTTTCAAAGTTTAAACGGCAAACATTACCGGCTTTAGAAGAGTTATTTTTGGGATTTCAGACGATGAACGTACAAAATTGAAATATAGTGTGTGTGTGTGTCTTTAACATAACCTTCAATACCAGTATGACTTCAATAGCAGTATGACCTCAATACCATTATGACTTCAATAACATAGCCTTCAATACCAGTATGACTTCAATACCAGTATGACTTCAATACCAGTAAGACTTCAATAACATAACCTTCAATACCAGTATGACTTCAACACCAGTATGACCTCAATACCAATATGATTTCAATACCAGTATGACTCCAATAATATAACCTTCAATACCAGTATGACTTCAATAACATAACCTTGAATACCAGTATAACTTCAATATCAGTATGACTTCAATACCATTATGACTTCAATAACATAACCTTGAATACCAGTATAACTTCAATATAAGTATGACTTCAATACCATTATGACTTCAATAACATAACCTTGAATACCAGTATAACTTCAATATCAGTATGACTTCAATACCAGTATGACTTCAATAACATAACCTTCAATACCAGTATAACTTCAATAGCAGTATGACTTGAATACCAGTATGACCTCAATACCAGTATGACCTGCAATACCTGTATGACTTCAATACCATTATGACTTCAATAACATAACCTTCAATACCAGTATAACTTCAATATCAGTATGACTTCAATACCAGTATGACTTCAATACCACAACCTTCAATACTAGTATGTTTTCTAAATAATCATTTCATAAACTACCATAAGTTATTAAACTTTAAACGGTCAAAAGAAGTTCAATCTGATCTTTTCGAAGACTCTTTTTTGTTCCAGAAAGCTTAAAAATTGCTACAATGCTCTGAAAAAGGTTTTCTTTTCAAACACCGATTATAGGTTGCAATTTTCCATTGAAAGACCAATAAAAATTTCATTTTTCCAGAAAGGGAAAGCTATTTTTGATGAAGAAGTCAAAAATTGGATCATTTTAGTCAAAGCCAACAATTTTTTATAAATCAAAACCTTTAATGGGAAGTTTTTGAAGGAAATGCGTCACAATTGGGGTTTTATTGTTGAGTACTTATTAGAAAAAAATTTCCGTTTAGAGTTTTATTGTTTTGACAATTAAATCTTTTAGTGTTAGTGTTATTGAAAGGAATTGACGCATCGGTCATTTTGTTGAGTGAATATTTTGAGTCTAGTCAGTTCTATTTTTGAGTCATTGATGGGGCATTTTGAAAATAATCATTGTTTAGATGATTTGAGAAGAAAAATGTTTTCGAGAAGTGACGTTTTGTTCAGAAAAGTTTGTTCTAGAGTAAAACTGTTGTACTGGAGTGCTGCTAAAGTTTCAACGTGGAATCTTGACGGTTCTCGGATGTAAAGAAGAAAACCTCGAAGCTTTTTCAGACTTTAAAGTTTTCGAACTTTTTCAAAAATTCTTCCTTTTCTTGTCCAGCTCTTTGTCACTTCCTGTTTCCAGGAAGTGCCCAGAGTGCACCACGAGGAGGTGGCTGGACTTCGCACTGCCACCCAACAATGGGATCCATGTCTGGTCCTTGGCGATGGCACCGACTCCCGCAGCAAGAATGCTCAGCTTGCTAAGGTGCGCGCAGCGTAAGTAGGAGAAGGCTCCGAAGTTACGCTTTGTTGATGCTAAAAGGGATTGATCAGATCCCCAGTCGGTTTAAGAACCTCATGGTTCCTCCAATGGGGTGTCCCAACTTCCGCCATCTAGACGACTAGCGGTAGCGGACAGCTGACAGCGGAAGCCGGAGCCCAGAGGGAGCATAATGTATCATCACGAGCAACAGACCATGCTGCCTCCCTCCACGGGTGACACTGTGAAATAGTAGCGATTTCACGAACTTCAACGGTATCCGTCACGGGAGACTGGAATGTTTTCTAAGATGAGCATTCTTTCAGCGGAAGTCGGTGCCATCGCCAAGGGCCAGACATGGACCTCGGATCCCATTGTTAGGTGGCGGAGTGCGAAGTCCAGCCACCACTGGGCACTTCCTGAAAACAGGAAGTGGCGAAGAGCTGGACAAAGATGGAAGAGTTTTTGGAAAAGTTCGAATCGAGCTTTGCAGGTTTGCAGGATTACTGTACTTTTTCGCGTTTTAGAAAACGTATTAATCCCAAGGAAAACACTTTTACACATCAGTAGTATCAGTACATCAGTAGCAGGTATTGCTTGGTGACAACTGAGTAGTTTTATGTAGGATTTTATCAAATACTTTGAGTTGATCAGGTCTTGCCAAAACTTTTTAAGCTTTTTAAACTTTTTAAACTACTTTGCTTGAGTTTTCACCGTTTAAAACTGATCGTGAGGCTCAATCTTTCAAAAGAAATCGTTTGAAACGTTTTGCATGCCCATTTATAAACTCTTTGGTCAAGCATTTGACTCCACTGACTTTACAAGTTCATGAGTTCATGAGTTCTCAATGTCAAGTATAGTTTATGTTAATGGGGGAGTTCCTAGATGGCAGCGAGCCGTTTCCTCAGCCAACTTTCAACTTTCCAGGTCAGCGAAGACTACGAAGACTACTATCACCTCTTCTATATGACCAACGATACAACAGAAGAGTCAATCGTTGATGCAGTGGCCGAGGAAATGTTTGTGGTGTCCGTGTACCTTTTAAAAATTCAAGGTTGAGTTTTCCCTGAAAAACATCAATTTTTCCCTAATCCCCACGTGGTTCTTGGATTAAAAAAAGACTAAAAAAAATAGCATTTTTTTTAACGGATTAAGTAATCATGTAATCTTGTAATCTTGTAATCTTTTTTTATTAGTTTATTATCAAATCCATTTCACTGAGAACATATAATTGAGGGGAAAATAGTAAATTTGGAACAAACAAATTGGAATTGGAATATTTTTAGGTTCACTTTTTCTCTATCATGGGATTTATTTCTTTCGTTTCCAGAGTTGAATAGAAGTTAATTATCTCTCTATCTTTCTATTCTTTCTATCTTTCTACTCAAGAATATTGTATTGACTTTCTTTTTATAAGTTTTTATAATTAAATCCTTTAATTGAAAAGTTCTAAATTTGGATTTGGATTTGAGCAAAATTCACAAAGATTTTCCCAGGGAAAAAGTTAAAATTTTCGAAAAAAATACTTAAAATACAGTAAAATTTGATGAGATTCGAAAAATTCAATGGTTTTTTTGGTGAATTTGGGAAATTCCAAACGGAAATAACGGTTTTTGGTGTTGTTCATTGTGAAGAGTACGGTGGAAAGTTGTAGTCGGTTTTTGATGTGGAAATCGCCTTTCCAATCTACAATAAAACGACAAAAGTCACAAAATGAAAGGGATTGGTCATAAAAATTTCAAAATTTAGAGGTTAAATTTTTCAAAGAAACACCGAAATGATGATCTTGCCGAGAATTCGTTCTTGTTCTTGTTCTCGTTCTTGTTCTTCTTCTTGTTCTTCTTCTTGTCCTCGTTCTTGTTCTTGTCCTTGTTCTTGTCCTTGGTCTCGTTCTTGTCCTTGTTCTTGTCCTTGGTCTCGTTCTTGTCCTTGTTCTTGTCCTTGGTCTCGTTCTTGTCCTTGTTCTTGTCCTTGGTCTCGTTCTTTGTCCTTGTTCTTGTCCTTGGTCTCGTTCTTGTCCTTGTTCTTGTCCTTGGTCTCGTTCTTGTCCTTGTTCTTGTCCTTGGTCTCGTTCTTGTCCTTGTTCTTGTCCTTGGTCTCGTTCTTGTCCTTGTTCTTGTCCTTGGTCTCGTTCTTGTCCTTGTTCTTGTCCTTGGTCTCGTTCTTGTCCTTGTTCTTGTCCTTGGTCTCGTTCTTGTCCTTGTTCTTGTCCTTGGTCTCGTTCTTGTCCTTGTTCATGTTCTTGTCCTTGTTCTTGTCCTTGTCCTTGTCCTTGTCCTTGTCCTTGTTCTTGTTCTTGTTCTTGTTCTTGTTCTTGTTCTCGTTCGTGTTCTTGTACAGGGTGGCGCACAATTACCCGCAGTCAGTTCAGATTCTCCAGCTTAGCGAAGAGTCAATCAGTTGATCTAATTCTTGTTTTTCTTTATTATCAAACTGAATATCTCTTTTGCAATATGTTTTCTGGATTTGCTCAGAAAAGTTTCTAAAGTTTTGCTAAAGCGCTGCAAAGTGGCGTTTCCTGTGGCGGAATCGTGGATGATGCCTTTCTTCTCCCCAACTTCCACAGCATCTTCATCTCTAAACTTTCATCATTTCCAACATCATTTCCAACACCATTTCCAATCTTGACGTCATCGTTGGAATCTAGATTTTCAAAGAATAAATCTGATTTGATAATCTAAATTTTTTGTAGATTATCATTGTAGATTATCATATGTAGAATTTGTAGAATTTCTTGTCAATCCCCATATTTTCCAATCATTTCCCTTTTCACTTTTCGAAATAAACGAATTTCCTATTTGAAAAAAAAAAAAGTTTAATTAGAGGATCAACCGGAAATTTCTCGTTAGTGTCTAATTTTTTTGATTTTTAGTTCCAAAATTTTGTGATAGAACAAGAGTAATGCTTTGTAAAAGATTAACGGGTTCTTTTTAGACATTTCTCTCAAGGGAAATGTCTAAATGTCTTTTCTGCTTTCGTCTTCTAGACGTTTTCTAATAGAGGCCAAGAAATCAGAAATTTTAGGGGCTAATGAGAGATTTTCTGTGTGGTGAAGAGATGCGAGATTGAACAGATCAACTTTGAGAAGGGCAGAGTTCAGATGATTCAGAACTTCTTACAGAGAAGGATTGGATAAAAGTAAAGGCAAAATTGCGAGTGTATGATTTAAAAGTTGTTGCATATGAGAAAAAGCTTTATGTGAAAAGTAAAATCTGTTTTCCTTTGACTCTTGGTGGTATTTGAATCGATCGATCAATCGTAAGCAAACGATTCAATCATTTACAATCGTTTCTAGTATTCTAAACTCTTCAATATTCTAGATAGCCAACCGTTTCAATATTCTAGATTATAGAAATTTGAAATAAGAGCTAATCAAACTCTTTTCTATTGCAGAACTTCTCGAGGGAAATCAAACTTTTCTTGGCTTCTTTTTACAGATTTTTTTCACTGACTAAAATAATGACACTAATGAGCTTTTTAATTGCAAAGATTATTTATTATCGATTTTTGATACTTGCTTATACACAAATGTGAGCAAATCATCAACAGGCGAATAAAGCTTTCCAAGAGTAAGCTTTGAGAAACAGAAACTCGGACAATCAAATCTGATCTTAAAAACTTTAAAACCAGGCATAAGGCTTGATGTTTTAAATATTCCAATAAAGAAGCTTGATCTGGTCAACCCAAAGAGACTACTATCAATATTGAAGAGCTTGGAGAATGCCAATCCTCTTAGAATGGTTAGATCTGTTTCTCAAAGCTTACCCTTGGAAACTCTCGAGTTTTGAAACTAGCTTATACACAAATGTGAGGAAATCAACAACAGGCGAATAAAGCTTTCCAAGAGTAAACTTTGAGAAACAGATCTAACCATTCTAACAAGATTGGCATTCTGCAAGCTCTTCAAGCTCTCCAAGCTCTTCAAGCTCTCCAAGCTCTTCAAGCTCTCCAAGCTCTTCAAGCTCTCCAAGCTCTTCAAGCTCTTCAAGCTCTCCAAGCTCTTCAAGCTCTTCAAGATTGATAATAGTCTCTCTGAATTGGCCAGATCAAGTTTTCTCTATTCGAATATTTAAAACATCAAGCCTTATGCCTGTTTTTAAAGTTTTTAAGGTCAGCTTTAGTTGTCAGAGTTTGACAACTGTTCTAAGTTGTTCCTTTTTGTGACCATGACTATTTTACAGAAAATATGCCTGAACTTGTTGAGGTTTTCCCCGAAATTAAACAAAAAAAAAATCTTCCACAAACTGAGTGATCGCGGAAATGTTTATTTCCGGTAATTATTCACCGGAAATTCCTATAGATTAAACAGCCTCTTGTTCAAAGAGCGAATTTTTGAGAGAAAGATACAAATTTTGTATCTTACATAAATCTGAATTATCGTAAAATTTGTAATTTCTAAATTGTTGGCAATAAGTAATCTAATTAAAAATAAGCAATTAAAAAGCTCATTAGTGTAATTGTAAAAAAAAAAGAAGCCAAGAAAAGTTTGATTTCCCTCGAGAAGTTCAGCAATAGATAAGAGTTTGATTAGCTCTTAGAATAGAGAAGCTTGATCTGGTCAAGTCAGAGAGACTATTATCAATCTTGGAGAGCTTGGAGAATGCCAATCTTGTTAGAATGGTTAGATCTGTTTCTCAAAGCTTACTCTTGGAAAGCTTTATTCGTTTGTTGTTGCTTTGCTCACATTTGTGTATAAGCAAGTATCAAAAATCGATAATAAATAATCTTGGCAATTAAAAAGCTCATTAGTGTCATTATTTTAGTCAGTGAAAAAATCTGTAAAAAGAAGCCAAGAAAAGTTTGATTTCCCTCGAGAAGTTCAGCAATAGATAAGAGTTTGATTAGCTCTTAGAATAGAGAAGCTTGATCTGGTCAACTCAGAGAGACTATTATCAATCTTGGAGAGCTTGGAGAATGCCAGCTCGTCTCAGCCAATCTTGTTAGAATGGTTAGATCTGTTTCTCAAAGCGTATTCTTGGAAAGCTTTATTTTGTTGTTGCTTTGCTCACATTTGTGGTCTTTTTTTTGAAGCAGTTTCAAGTTGAAGCAAATTTCTAAGTGAAAAGTGAAATCTAAGCAGAATCTCAGTGTCAAACTCTGTGATTTTTGAGTTTGCAGCGAGTCGTAGTGACCTAATCGTAAAAAACCTCTCCATTTCATTTAAAGCCAAATCCCTCCAGTGTCGAAAATCTTTTGTTTTTCCCAAAAACTCAAATTTCTTTAGCTTTTGAAAGGCTGATTTAAAAGGTTTCCCCATTTTGTTTTTACCGATTCAAAAAGTCGGGTCGATCAGTGGAGAAAAAAAATGAAACCTAAAAAAAAAAGAAAGGAAAAGCAGAATGGAGAATCCCCTGAGCCCTTTTCTGCTTGTTTTTCCTTTATTTATTCAAAAATCACTACTACAGACAATGTGGATTTTGAGAAGAAAATTGAAATGGAAATCTTAGAAACACAAAGAGAATAATACTTTCAGCTCAAAAGCAAGCAACGAAAGGGCATTTTTGGTGGGTTGGGTATCAAAAATCAGAAGGGAAAAGGGGAACTGGGTTTGAGGAGAGTGAATGAATGGATGAATGAATGAATGAATGAATGAATAAATGAATTAGAGAAGTTGTTGTTGGCGCATGTCTAGAAAGATTCGGTGAATTGGTTTTTGAGTTGAGTATACAAGAAGTGAATGAGCAAAACTCAAAGATGGAAAGCCAAGCGGTTGATCGGAGTGTTGTTTGGTGATCTAGAGATGTAGAAGCTAGAGATGTAGAAGCTAGAGATGTAGAAGCTAGCGATGTAGAAGCTAGCGATGTAGAAGCTAGCGATGTAGAAGCTAGCGATGTAGAAGCTAGCGATGTAGAAGCTAGCGATGTAGAAGCTAGCGATGTAGAAGCTAGCGATGTTGATGCTAGCGATGTTGAAGCTAGCGATGTAGAAGCTAGCGATGTAGAAGAGTCCAAAAATCGACTGGAATTCGGGAATTTTAAGAGCTAACTAGATCTTTATAGTTAGCCTTAAAAGTAGCCAGGAGTGTCACGAACAAAAACTGTTGCTGTTGACTTTTTAAGCCAGTTTTTCCCGGGTCAAGTCGACTTGGCTAATCTATTATGATAACTTTCTGATAATGCAGAACTCTTTCAAGAACTGTTACTTGTGATGAAAGCTTGTAAGCTTGTTTTAAGCTTTGTTAACTGCAATATCCACAAAAACTGCAATACAGACTTTGAGATTTGTGCAATTTTGTCCTTCACATTCAATAGTTTCCTCTTGTACCTTCAATAATTTCCTCTTTCCCCATTTAACTCCCACCTTTCTACACCCCAAATTTGTAGCCGGAAATCTGGGTACATTTTGGAAGTTTCTGGATAGAAAAGACAAAATCTTATCGGATCCAATGATGCAAAAATACTTTCATCATTGACAATGAAAAGCAAGCATGTGCCATTTCTTTTGATGAGCCAAAGAATGCTTTGCGTCACAGCGTTCTTTTCGTTCTTTTGTTTCTTTTATAGCTTTTTATCTTTTAGTGATCTTTATGTTGAGCGTGGGAGAAGGAATGAAAAAAAATGAAAAAAGCAGAAATCACAATTGTCTGTCGATTTCGAAAAAGTGTAAAAGAAAATTTAAGAATTGTATAAGGGATTTGCTTTTAACCCTTGTCGCTAATTCTTCCAATAAAATTTTCAATAAAATTCATTGAGCCAATGCTTGTAACTGATTTGAACGCTTTAAATGCTAAAAATGAATAGAAAATGTGAAAGGAGTGGTCGGAATTCGGAACGATTTCCACTAAAATCAAACTAAAATCAAACTTTCAGTCTTTACGGATTACAAAAGAGAAGCACCGTACATCAGGGCAGTTGGCCAGATGAAGAGCGATTGCCCGGCCACACATAGAACACCTCGTCACAGAACTCTTTTTGCTTTGTGATCTAGAAAAGAATATTGAGCGGTAAATTTGTGCTCGGGGGTTTTCATGGTCGGGAAATCGATTGGAGCTATTCATTTTTTATTCAGTCTACCAATTAGAACTCGAGTTTACTTGGGTAAACTTTTCGAGAAACTTGAAAACTTTTTAAGCCTATCTTGGAGAAGGGCTTCGAAATGATCACATTCGTAATGCCAATCGGTTCACCAGAAGCAATGTGTTTCCATTACTAAACCCATATTTCACTAAATGATCACATGTGGGTGCGGTGGTTTGTTTTGCCTGAAAACCCTGAGTAATCAGTTTGCAAAAAAAAGAAACTAGTGAGAAGCTGATTTCATTAGCAAAACATAGTGAGATTGGGTGTGGTGGCTGGGTGAGAAGAAAAGAAAAGAAAAGAAAAGAAAAGAAAAGAAAAGAAAAGAAAAGAAAAGAAAAGAAAAGGAAAAGAAAAGAAAAGAAAAGAGAAAAGAGAAAACTTCTCTCACCAAAATTAGGGAGTGAACACAAATGGATGTGGCTTGTATGACTAACCAAACGAGAAATACAGTTCGCAGTTCTTTCTTCTCCATTTGCAGCTTTTTCTAACGAGCAAGATCAGGTTGATTTGGGAATTGGAGAAACTAAATGGGGGACGCAGAATACCCATGGCCAGTTACATTTCGCTAATCAACTGCAGCTGTGTTATATCAATGAATTCTTATTCTTTTAACTAACAAACTTTAGAATGTTCAGCATGATCTTCAGCCTTCAGCCTACTGTCTTCAGCCTACTTCAGCCTACTGTCTTCAGCCTACCAGCCTACTAGTTCTTCAGCCTACTTCAGCCCATTGTTCTTCAGCCTACCTCTAGCCTACTGTTCTTCAGCCTACTCAGCCTACTGTTCTTCAGCCTACCAGCCTACTGTTCCTTCAGCCTACTCAGCCTAATGTTCTTCAGCCTACCAGCTTACTGTTCTTCAGCCTACTCAGCCTACTGTTCTTCAGCCTACTATTCCTTCAGCCTACTCCCAGCCCATTGTTCTTCAGCCACTACTTCAGCCTACTTCAGCCTACTCAGCCTCTACTCAGCCTACTGTCCCTCAGCCCACCAGCCCACTGTTCTTCAGCCTACTTCAGCCCATTGCTCTCTCAGCCTACTCAGCCTACTTCAGCCTACTTCAGCCTACTTCAGCCTACTGTTCTTCGTAGCCTACCAGCCTACTGTTCTTCAGCCTACCAGCTTACTGTTCTTCAGCCTACTCAGCCTACTGTCCTTCAGCCTACCAGCCTACTGTTCCTTCAGCCTACCAGCTTACTGTTCTTCAGCCTACTTCCAGCCTACTGTTCTTCAGCCTACTCAGCCTACTATTCTTCTAGCCTACTTCAGCCCATTGTTCTTCAGCCTACTCCAGCCTACTGTCTCTTCAGCCTACTTCAGCCTACTTCAGCCTAATACTTCAGCCTACTCAGCCTACTGTTCTTCAGCCTACTTCAGCCATGATCTCCAGTAAATGCTGAGTGATTGACAAAATAATCACAATTACCCAAGTGTTGTACTCTTAAATGCTAAAACCACAGACATCACAGAAACTTTTCTTATTGTACAGGATGCAGCAAGATTATTGCAGCCGCAATGTTATTTTCAACAAAATCTTGATCTTAAGATCTTCTGGAGCCAAAAATCACTTTGGCAAGAAGATTTAGTGTTTTATGCAAGATGATGCTTATGGCTTAGTGGTTCAAGAATGACACAAACAACATTTTCCCAATTTGATCACCTTTACTGGCCACCCTCAAGTTCTGATTTGATCGATTTCAATGTTTGGAATGTTCTTAAAGCAAAAAACGCGCTCAAAACCGTATTCCAGCATCGATTCGCTTAAGAAATGTCTTCAAAAAACATTTGATACCCAATGATTTCATGCTTGATACCATGATTTCAGCTGGAATTTATCAATGACTTTAGCCCGTTATCAAATGAAAATGAGCATTGTATCGAGTGATAAACTCGATCCCATTTACCATTTGGCCAGCAGTGGATCTTCACAGTACTCCCCAAATTTCATGATATGATCCTCTTTTTAAAAGTAAGTACTTTTATTGTTTACTCAACAATCAATTGTTAAAGTTTTCGAGTTGATTTCTCTTTATCGATTTCGATTTCTACGGTTGCAATAATCCAGCATTCTGTATTTTCTGCAGAAAGAAATTCAGCTCATCGAATTCTAATTAACCGGATGATTCAATCTCTGAGTGCTTGTAGGCGTATTGTGGGTTTATACCATTACCGAGAAAAGAGAAAAGAGAAAAGAGAAGAGAGAAAAGAGAAAAGAGAAAAGAGGAAAGAGAAAAGAGAAGAGAGAAAAGAGGAAAGAGAAAAGAGAAAAGAGAAAAGAGAAAAGAGAAAAGAGAAAAGAGAAGAGAGAAGAGAAAGAATCGAACAAATAGAAAAATGAGTAATTTCTGAAAAGAAAAGAAGATCTTTCGAATTTTTCAATCCTCTAAATCCTATCCTTGTGGAATTCATCCGGATTTAGGATTTGAAAAAGGATTTAAAGGATGGATTTAAAAGAACAATTAGAAAAGTGGGGTAAGTGGTAGAAAAGCTCGAAATTCATCGGATTTCTCGTCTTCAGCATCATTTTTCTGCAGAAACATTGAGTTTTATTTTCAATTTTTGTAAAACTGATGAATCTTGTTGAATCTAGTCCTGAAATCTCAAAAAATTCATAAAGGAGAACTTTATTTTTCAATTTTGAGATTGGATGTGAAATCATGTTTAAAGGGGGATTTTAGTGGGAGAAATCCATTCAGAACGCATTATAGTCTTTGAGAAATCAAAAAGTTTGAAGTTGATTAGTTTATAGAAAATAAAAAGAAGAGGAAGAAGAAGAGGGAGAAGAAGAAGAGGAGAAGAAGAAGAGGAGGAGAAGAAGAAGAGGAGAAGAAGAGGAAGAAGAGGAAGAACAGGAAGAACAGGAAGAAGAGGGAAGAAGAAGAAGATAAACACTTAAAAGTTGACTTTAGATTAATGGAAAGTTTTGGAAAAGGATTTTTGGTGGGATAAGGGAATTGATCATGGGAAAAAGATGATGTTTCCTTTTTTGAAAAATTAGGCAAACCCCTCAAAATTTCAAATTTTTACTTTAAAAGTTTAAAAAACAAACAACTTGTTTCCGATTTTTCAAAAAAATAGTGCGACAAAAACGGTTCAAAGTTGGATTTCGAGCAGTTTACAAGCCCAAAAATCATTATTGAGATAGAAATTTTGAGTTTCCTTTTATATCCAGATTCAAATGAGGTACATTTCCTGAAAACCTATTTTATAGTTCATTTTTTGTCAAATTTTCTTCAAACAATTCATGAGAACATTTACAGCACTCCTAGGTTTTACATTTACAGTGCTCGAAAAAAATCAGCTCTCTCTCACGCTTTCCTCATTTTCCCACGACAAAAGTCGTTTCGGAGTTGGAGTTGGAGCTGGAGCTGGAGTTGGAGTTGGAGCGGGAGTTGGAGCTGGAGTTGGAGTTGGAGCTGGAGCTGGAGCTGGAGCTGGAGCTGGAGCTGGAGCTGGAGCTGGCGTTGGAGCTGGAGCTGGGTATGGAGCTGGAGTTGGAGCTGGAGCTGGAGCTGGAGCTGGAGCTGGAGCTGGAGTTGAGCTGGAGCTGGTGCTGGAGCTGGAGCTTTGCGGGGCTGGAGCTATGCTGGAGCTGGAGCGGTGGAGCTGGAGCGGGCGCTGGCGTTGGAGCTGGAGCTGGAGCTGGAGCTGGAGCTGGCGTTGGAGCTGGAGCTGGAGCTGGAGCTAGGCGGGAGCTGGAGCTGAGTTGGAGCTGGAGCTGGAGCTGGAGCTGGGCTGGAGCTGGAGCTGGAGCTGGAGCTGGAGCTGGATCGCTGGAGCCTGGAGCTGGATTCTCGGAGCAGCTTAAAAGCTGAAAATCATTTAACAGACAGAAATTT